>JAYJMH010072144.1:0-11013 GCA_036873815.1 Phacellophora camtschatica | reverse complement strand
AATCTTTTGGTGCAAGATATGTCAGTGAGCAGATGGCCATCATTAAACAACATAGAGCATACATACATAAGTGAAACGGCCGCCTGTGTTGCCGCTGAAAATAGCTGAAAATCATAACAAGGAAGGTTTTTGTTTTTCAAAGCGACGTTTTTCATTCAGAAATTTACGAAAATTAATCATTTTAAACATTGCATAGGAGGGTTTTCCCGTCAAAAATGGTGTTTTAACAGTGCATTGAAGGGCGTTCCCAGATAAAGAAAGGGCGTGGTCCCCCAAAACTTCCCCCCCTCGGGGCTGGGCATGACCAGCTACGCTGGGATGGCTTCTCCACTGATCTGTACCAAGCTCTATCTCCTTTTAATTCAGGTTACTTTCTGAGTAGTTCCTTGAAATGATTGTACCATTTATTGTTGTTTGCTCTGATGATGGATTTTTAGCTGTTTTTTGTTTGTTTGTTTGTTTTAACTGTTGTCCTGCCTTTGAGTTCGTTGATTATCCCCCAGCTCTCTCGATATTTTGATCGTCAAAGGGCGAGACTTGCTCCAAGTCTATTTTGTTTCGTTAATCTGTTAAGTCTATTAAGTTTTCTGAAATCTTTTCCTCCGCAGGGTATTTTCCTCCGCAGGGCATTTTTCTCCGCAGTGACACATCTTTTATTTTATTTAACGTTTTTACTGATTAACGAAACGAAATAGACTAGAGTAAGTCTACCAAAGGGCAAAGAAAACATGCTGTTTTAAAGTAAAAAAAGGGCAAAGAAAACATGTTGTTTTAAAGTAAAATAATGGACTGTAAATAATTAATGTTTTTTCAAATCAACTTGACAGCTAGTGGATCAAGGAAATATAATTTCGAGTTTTGGACAGGTAAACGTGGTCGCAGATGACTGGGTGATATTCCAAACTCTACGTTTGCCCTTCGGAAGTCGTTCTGTGCACAATTTCAGATTTGTAGTTGCACTGATTTTGAGCTCCGCAGCCCTGCAAACATAGATTGTTTTTATGGGTGACCTAGTAAGAGTGCGCGCATTTGTACATAAACGACTACAATCCTTGTGTGTAGTTTAGTATTCAAGAATTTAAATGCAAATTAAAGTTTTGATATCACACTTTTCTTGTAATTTTTGAATATTGATACAATTTTGCTTATTTTTTAATTAAAGATTTAACAATAATGACCACAAAATCATTCATAATTTTAATCAATATTTTAATTTACTTATTTTAATTTCTAGATGCTTATTTTGATCAAAAGCATATCTTCTACAGGTAAATGTTTTATTGAAAATTCTTTTAGCAATTTTTACAAGCACTTATTTACCAGAACTGAAATTTTTAACAGAACATTGATATCCTTTTCTACAAGCATTATCAATATACTATATTTGTCAGTAATTTACGAATAATTTCTCTCGATAACAGTAATGTTAAGTAGTTATTTTTAAAAATACGTTTTAAGTATTTTTGAAAGACGTCCACCGAAAAAAGCAGTGTGCAAACCCAACTGATAATAGTAATCTTGCAATGCATTGTTGGGAAACTTAATTTCTCGTTTCATTTTCTTAAACATTTATATTCATTTGAGTACAATAACGTCCCGCATTTAAGAATTACTTTTTAAGAAACTCAGCCATTGCTTTTGATAAATAACAAGTATTTAACAATGGAACCTATTTGGAAAGAATGTATGGAAATTGTATGGATATTTTTTTTCTAGATCCAATATTTAAGTTCATTCCTAAAGCATCGCTTGCGAATCTTGAAGTACAAAAGGTTGTTTCACAATTTGACATTGAAATGGTTCAGGGCACCAGCACAGCCGCACCAGCTGTTTTCACGTTGAATGGTCCATTTGAAAATGGACACACAGGTATCATTTTAATTATTTATTAGCCTTGCTTATTCGATTTAATGCTTGTTGAAAGGTTTTACAGGAAGGCGCATTAAATCATTGTAGGCCTGAGTTACGCGACACCGGACTGGGATAACTTTGGACTGCTTTTTACTCCAGATAGGGGCTACAGTTACATGACACCGAGGGGAAATCCGAAGCACTTCACTTTGCCAAAACGAAATGAAAGTCACTCCGCTCTGGAGGTGAAGTGAAAATCAATCCGAATTGATCAATCTCAAGTGAAAAGCAGACCGAAATGAACCCATTCCAGCGTTGTGTGACAGGCCAAGAGACATGGTAAAACACACAAGAGACATGGTATATCCAAAGACGAGAGACAAGAGATATGGTATAACACACAAGAGACATGGTATATCCAAAGACAAAAAACAAGAGACATGGTATAACACACAAGAAACATGGTATATCCAGAGACAAGAGACATGGTATAACCTCCTGAAATATGATGTTCGACATTGTTTAGCAATAGGCCAAAGGTCCTTCCCGCGGGGGTAAGGAGCAAACCAGGAAGGTTTTCCTGGTTTTATTTTGCAGGGGGTAGCAAATGCAAACTAGCCTAAAGTTTTAGACACAAACTTACGCTGAAATATCTGAAAATATAATAAAGTTCTTCCAGAAGCTACCTCCTGAAATATGATGGTTTACGCTATTTAGCAATGGGGAAAAGCCCTTCCAGGCGTGAAAGGCCAAAATTTCAGATATTTTTGATTGCGGAAAGTGCAGCGGACAATCGAGTACGTTTTCATCCGAAATTCTTCGATTTTTAGTTTTATTAAACTATTTATTCTTATGACAATGTAATTGCACCATTTTGTCGAAAATTGTTCGTCCGAAAATTTACGTCAAATGCTTTTGGGACTTATGCCAATATGATGATGATGATGATGATGATAATAATAATTCATTGGATATCAACTTAAGTTCAAGGTCGATAAAGAACTGTTGTATTTTTTGTGGGTTGATTTCATTTTAAAAAGTTCAAGGCCGATAAAGAACTGTTGTATTTTTTGTGGGTTGATTTCATTTTAAATTTTTTCTTTTCATAGGAATGACTGCCGTTTCCTTGACAGCAGTATCAAAAGGCTCAAATTTGGTGATTCCAGACTACAGTTCAGCGCCAATATCGTTATCTTCTACGGCAAAAGATGGACTTTATGACGTCATCCAGAAGAATTTTTCGTCCATTTCCAGAACATCAACTGGAACAGATGCTACCAACAAATTGGGCCTTCTTGGTTCAATGAATGTAATTTTTATTATTATTATTTGCAAAGTTATAAATTAAAAAGAATCAATAGTTAAAAAGAATGGATTGTTGAAAATAAGGTCAAGAGATTTGTATCCATGTTGAAAAAATTATATCCATCCAAAATTATATCCATGTTGAAAAAAGCGTTAAATTTCATTAATACGGACATTGCTCTTGTGTCCAAAATTGCCAATTTGAAAGAAACGTATTTCTCTAAAGCGGACGCTTACAGGGGACACCAAAATTTGGTCCCAGTAGTGTCCGCTTTTTAGAGAGAGTTAACTGCATTATTATCAGTAATTTTTCATAATTTTTTTGAGAATTATTTGTTATTGCAGACAGTCGATAAACCTGGAGCAGTTAACAGTACCAAGTTGTGGGTATGGGCATCAGCAGAGCTTGGAGATGAATTTGTTTGGGTTAGCGAAGAAGTCATGACTATCTCTCGAAAGCCAAGTGACAGACCATATTTGAATTACACCGCCATAACAACAGGAACTTATATCGATATTTCTGGGTGAACATTTTAAACATTTTTGCGTCGCACCGTTACACGTTGATCAGTGTTCAGTTTGCAAATACCGTTGAATTTATCGCTTTTTGAATTGTTCTGTCTTTTTATTTTTTCTTCTCTTCTTCGTCTCTAGCATCTTTGGATCAACAATCATTCTACAATAGTGGCCTTTTCGTAAAAGCACAATTTCCCCCTTTATTTGTTTGTTTGTATGAAAGTCTACAAAGAATCTGTCTGAGAATTTCAAACCTTTAAACTGAGCGGATACTTTTATGTTATCTGTGTAAGCTTTTTCAATGAAAATCGTCATCTTATGTTTGTTTGCTTACTGATATCCTTACATATTACTCTCTGGCATGATTTTGGATTACGATAAACCATTTCTCAAGCTCGGGCAAGCTGTGGTCTGTTGTTGGACTGCAGTGCTAACTAGTTAAATAACGTACAAAATCATGTGTCTTTTTAGTCTCTTTTTTTGTTTTGCTTTTTTTTTCTTCTCTTTTATATGGACCGAAGATGTTAGTTCATTCTTTCTTTTTTGTTTGTTTTTTAGGATGCGAACATCAATAAAAGGTACCATTCGCCACACTACAGCATCTCGCATAAACGCGTACGATATTCGAATCAGTTTTCTTTTGCCACCATATGCTGAATATGTTGAAAATTCATTTGCATCTGAAGTTCGTTATTCTCAAGGGATTCCTGTTTACAAATCACAAAACAACGAGAATGAGTTTATTATTACGGTAAGGTTCTGGGAGAATGAACTGAACATTTCACTGAGCTTGCCACTGAACATTTCATTGAACATACACTGAACATTGAATTGTATATACTACTAAACATTTCACTAAACATGTCACTAAAAAGTTTATACTTTGTCAGTGCCGTGTGATCAAATAAAATGAAAATTGCATTGCACATACCACTGGACATTTGATTGAACATACCACTGAACATTTGATTGAGCATGCACTGAATATTTCATTAAGCATGCACTAAACATTTTATTGAACATGCACTGAACATTAATATTGAGCATGCCACTGAACATTTTATGAACATGCACTGAACATTTTATTGAACATTCCACTGAATATTTTATTGAACATGCACTGAACATTAATATTGAGCATGCCATTGAACATTTTGTTGTAGATGCCACTGAAAAGTTCATTAAAATTCACTGAACATTTCACTGAGCATCCCACTAAAAATTTCATTAAACATGCACTGAACATTTTATTGAACATGCACTGAACATTAATATTGAGCATGCCACTGAACATTTCGTTGAACATCCCACTGAACATTTTGTTGTACAGGCAACATTTCATTGAACATTTACTTAACATTTCATAAAACATACACTGAAAAATTTGTTTAAAAATTATATTATTTGACTATTTGATAAATTACATTTTGACAATATTTACAAAAAGTTTAACAAAATTCCTTGATTTGCAGTTTAAAAAAATTGGAATAACAGACCAGCCGGACTATTCCTTTGATGTTCGATTTAAACATAACAAACTTTGGCTAAAAGCTGATCAAATGTTCAACGGAACAATCAGATATCACATGACTTATTGTGATAAAATAGGCTGTGATGGAATTGGATGGCCTAAGAGTTTTACAACAATTCTATCACGAGTTTTCAGAAGAGAAGAAGCTGTTGGTGAGGATGTTCAGCAATTAATTTATTGATTTATTGATTGATTAGCTGATAGATTTGGTGATTGATTGATGAATTGTAGTGATTGAATGATTGATTGATGACTTGGCTGATTTGTTGATTGATTGACTCAATGAAGAACACATTTTGCATATATTAGCAGATAATTTCTTATCAAACAAATATCATCTAAGCAGAAAATATTTTCAACTTTCAGAAGATTTTTATTGTATTAAGATTATATATTCTTAAATCAAAGAAGAACACAGTTTGCATGTAGTAATTTATAATTGGTAGATGATACTGGCCTGCGCCTTGAGGACATTCCTGCAGTGATGACTGATCGAATGGTTTGGAGGGAACACGTCAAGCGGATCCGAGAATTCTCGACCTGATGATGACTTACTCTAGACAGCCAATTAAAACTTCCTGAAATACCGGTTGAGACCAGAAAAACGCTAAGGATTTGACGGAGTATAGTGACAAAAAAAAATGTTAAATAGTAATGTTTTCGTAGCAATTCACTGATGTTTAAACTACCAACGAATACCTTTTTAGCATTATTCGTTGTCTACGAGCCGAGATATTCATCTTCAAATCTTAAATTGGCCGTCTTCTCAAAACGGAGATTTGGCTGAATGGCTTAAAATAAATTTGGCAGGGTAACCACCGAGACCTTAGCGCAGCAAATGTCATTCCGCTTTATAAATTTTTCAATACCATGATAGTTTCCTTCAAATTGCGTACGATGTCATGCTCTGGCGTAAATGGGAACATTTTTGACGATGAGCATGACTCACAATTTTGTAACTTCTGTTTGTTTTTCAATAAAAATCAATTAGAATATTGAGCTGTTGTTTTTTAGTCAATTGTTAGTTACTTTTATGGACTGGATATGAACCATTGCTTGCAAAACTTACGAAAGACGAATTATCCATTGTTTGATTTTCCATTTCTCATTTTACTTTGATTGTTTACAAAATTATCGCTGAATCTGTTTGTAAAAAATAAAATTTTCAATGGAAAAATGAATCACAAACTGATAGGGGTGTTAAATGTTTCATTTATATAACAATGAGATTAGAAGGATATCTGAGGACTACATCACCCATTTTTTGCGTTTTCATTTTTTACTTTTGTGTATTCAAAATGGTAAAAAGTGAAATGACGATTGCTGTGCTGAGATCTCGATGAATCCTATGCTAAATTAATTTATTTAGGCCGTTCAGGCAAATTTCAATGTGTTTTGAAGTAAAAATAAACTTGACACTTGATTGAATATCTTGGCTCATGTGCCAAAAATAATTCTCAATAACGTATTCAGCGGTAAGTTAATTATCAATGAATTACCACAAAAACATTTTGAAGGCCCGCATATTATTCTTTTGTCGCTGTAGTCTGTCAAATCCTTAGTGTTTTTTTTAGGTCACATGGTAAATCCATCCTCCACGATCATCATCTCAATTTTCACAGAAATACTACTGTTTATTTTTATAAAGCTAAATCTGAAAGTGTTATATTGTATGAATATAAATGACAAAATGCCAGTTAGGTCAAGAAGGTATCAAAGGCTGAGTTGAGTTATCGTATTTAAAGTGCCTAGCCCGCGAAAGTCTCGAGATGACTTGTTTCCAGCAGGGGACAAGGGCGATCTCGGTCCTTCCTCTCGATGTGACCACACCTCGTGATTCCTTTTGCCTTTGCCTGGAATTACAGAGAATTAGCAGCCCTCCTCACACTTTCGCAGCAAGTATAACCTTGGTGGGATTCGAACCCACGACCTTGCGACTATGAGCCGGCACCTTAACCCCTAGGCCATGCTTGCTTCAAACTCCACTAGGCCATGCTTGCTGGCACGGGTAGTGTGGTGAAGATTGTATGGTTGACAGAGGTGGAAAGTAACGAGAGTCATTAAGGTTTTTTCGAGGGGGGGGGGGGGGTAATGATGGGTACAACACAAATTGTGATTAATCGTGGTAAGCCAATGTGTAAAAAACATATCTAACTTTTTAAACTTCAATGCATTTGTTTGTATGCATTAAACAGAATAATCAAAATATATTGTTTCAGTGTTCAACACAATGCTGGGAGCTACTGCACTAGAGGTTTAAACCGGAGTCTAGTCATGGTAACTTCCTAATTTTCAATACCTGGCAAGGTTTTCTTACTTACCTCTAAAAATTTACAACCAATTTTTCGTTTGTTTAGTTATTACCAGAAATTTTAGAAAATTTAAGAAAATTATTAAACATTTTTGTCTCTCAATCTCCTAGAGCATGGCAGTCATTCATATCAATATATTATATTCCCCCCCCCCGTACTTATGGTTGAAAACCCTTCCAAGCATGCTATTAGAAAGCTTTCTCGCATTGCCTCACCTAATTCACACACCCAAAATATCAGTTTACCTTTTTCATTGAATTAGCCGACCAAAAATATTGACATGGATCTCGCTATTGTAAATTAGGATAACTCCTTGACTGGTTGACCCATTTGTAAATAAAAGCACCTTGGTAGGTCCAAAGTGAGTGTTGAATGTGCAAATAATTCTGATACATGACATTCTAGCAAATAGTACAAGTCAATCTAGCACATCATGCTGTATCTCTAAATGACGTGCCATATTACCCGCTTAAAGGAGCATCCGCTTAAAATCGAAAAAATCACATCTTTTGCATTTTTCATTCGTGAAAAAGGTTGCTTAGATAAGAGAACAACTCTCAAAAACTAGCAATCACAGTAGATATAATGAGCGACAAATTTAACGAAATATCTGTAATAACAAACTCAATGCCAGCTCCCTTGAATTCTGGTGACTAAATTTTAAACAAGTTTAACGAACACTTGGTTTAGCAAATTTTCAATAAGAACGAACCGAATGAAAGGTCCATTACCATTTCAAAAAAAAATTATAAATCGTTTATGGAAAATCAATCTTTGTTAGCTGCAGTTATTGTTTGAGAACGCTAATATATCTTGTAAATATCAGCAGCTCTAATTTGGGAGTACCACTAGCATTATCAGACTGTCAACTGTCAACTAGTTATATTTATTATTTTTATATTTATTATTTTTAGATTATTTCTATGGATCTTAGAATAAAATATTATGAGTTGTTTGCTGCTCTTCCAAGGAGTCACTTCTAACTTTAATCTTTAATTTCAGCTCTTAAGATGCATCTTTGTTATTCTTTCAAATTGTGGTAGAGTAGGCACCTCCATGTTTTCTAGGAGATGCTGTTCCAAGCAGTTAGAATAGAACAGAGAAAACCTATTTACATGTTCAAAATTATACCGGGCAAGCCAATAAAAAGTTGCGGCGTTTACTACATTGTATTGAAGAGAATATAGCAATCGAACCAAATTTTAGAAAATAAATTCATTTTCCCGAAATGTTAATTTAGATTTTACCATATTAGGCTTATCTATTGTCTGGAAAGAAGCGTCTGAATCAAAATGTATTTGAAAAAATATATCACAAGTGATGTAGAAATGTTCATGGTCAAGACTTTATCACGACGCAATTCTAAATATGTTGTGATAAACACTTATTGCAGAGATATGTTTGAAATAAATGCACCATGAAAAATAAAGATTTGAGAATCTTCAATTCCAATAAAACTCGAAGAAGTCTACGAAATTTCATTGGCCAGAATTAAAAAGATGAAAATTCTGGATTGCATTTTGAAAAAAATCAAGAAAGATCAATCAGACATAAATCTCAATCTTTATAAAATGTTTAGAACATTGCGACCAAAAAGATAAAAAAATACCGAAAAAACTATTTTCAAATCTGTTATGATACTAACAGTCAAAACAAGAAGAAGTTATGGTGTGTGATTGCTTTACATAAAAGCTCAGCCTCTTCTAGAATAAATATATTTAAAGACAAAAATGGAAATATAACATCGGATCCAACTAAAATGTATAATGTACTTAGTGAATGGAAGAGGTCTTCTCTTTATTATCTCACAAAAAGAAATTATAATTCAATATTCATTTCCCGTATCACTTATGCAGAAGTTAATGATAAAATTTCGAATCTTGATCGTTCAAAATGCGTTGGTCTTCATAACATTTCAATAAAACTATTGAAAATGCTAGGAGGCCTCATCTCTCATCCACCAGCAGAAATTGTTAATAAATTATTTCTTCAAGGTATATTTCCTCTAAACCTAAACTAGCTAAATTAATCTCTCTTTTATAAAAATTAATCTAAATTAATCTCTCGAATTCATGTCTTAACACTATCTTCCAAATTAAATGTATGCACCAATGTATTTGTTCAATAGTGTTAAGACATGAATTCGACTTTGTATAAATTTATGGGTTAGTTTTCACTGAAGTTGTCACATGATAAATATCTGGAGAAATTTGATATTGTGCAAATATGCACTTTTTCTTTCAAGCTTTTGAGAAAGGAAAGATAGAATTTGATTTTAAAAGAAAGACAACCCAATGTATTCATCTTGTGACACAAACCACAGTGGGAACAAAAATATTTTTTACATATCCTCTCGGATGTGAGAATGACAAATGGACCACTGGAGTGTGTTGAACTGTTATGGCCAGAAAAGCAAGGGGACTGAACAGTGTCAATTGAATATATATATACTCTTTATTCTCATTCCTGGATTGATTTTGTTTTCAATTTATTTTTTGTACTAAACGCAAGTAATTTAATTTTGTGTTCACAGTTACAAAATATTTGACAACATTTTAATACCAAATTTTTTCCATTTTTGAGTCTTTGTTTTAAATAAATTTGTTAATAAATGTTGGATGTGAATTAGCTAAGGGTAATACAAATGGTCATCATCCATACAGTATGAAGGCACAACACTAGACATTACGATTTTCTACAACCCTGTTGATGTGAACATACAGCAATGACAACATTAAATTGTGTGATGTAAACCCATGTGATTACATTACATACAGCAAGTTACGACATAATGAATGCATATAATTTTTTTTATACAACAAAGAATATATTGCAAAAGAAGAACAGGTCAGATTGCTGGAACACTGTTCTCACCAGAGACATAACATTAAAGTTAGATTTTCTGTACAGTACATACATTGTTGTCTGTAAGGACATGTTTACTTACAGATAATTATTTTACAGATCACAGACACAAAAAGGTTAATGCTTAAATAATCTATTTACAAAAAGTAATGCCTAATAAATATATATCACATTGTTAATTGTGTTATATTTTAAAAGTGAAATATGCAATGTATATGTTTTCATGACCAATTTCTCGTTATTGTTGAGAAATTGTCGTAAATTGTTGAAGCCAGTATGTCAGACATTGCATTATTTCAGTATACATTTGAAAATAGTGGCAATCTTTTCTACTGCTCTTTATGAAGGCAAATTTTATGATTTGTTTGATAACCTGTTCCTCCTTTTATTGTTTTTCTCGATAATTTAGAATATCATCTAAAATATTTGTATTGAGATTACATTTATATGATTATCTTTTCATTGTCAATCTATTGCAAGCAAGCAGATGCACATCATAACTTTATTTGGCGAGGAACGGGAACACATACTCGCACCCACTGCCAGTTGTCTTACATTCATCCCATCCAATATACCATAATCTGTAGTCGATATCTAGAAAAAATAAGAATCCATTGCTGTTATTATTACATA
>JAYJMH010072133.1:0-11015 GCA_036873815.1 Phacellophora camtschatica | reverse complement strand
TTCTTATATAGTATTTCTATTATAGAATATCTAGATCACAACTTGTTCCTCCAGATAAAATATTTATCTTTGCTGGTCTCCTACTTTTCTACATGCAGTCTTGGGAAGAGAAAATCCAGTTGAGAAGTGCCATCCATGCATGGTTTTCAAGAAATCTAGGGTTTCAACTTTTAAATCTAAAAACTTGAAAACACACTTTCGCTTTATTCAGGTCCAGAAAAATCCAGGATTAAGCTTTCAATACAATAGTAGGAGGAGGAATGTTTTGACAAAATTTCATCCGGGTCCATGACCATACCAGACAGGAAAACACAACTCCCCTGCATCCAAGTAAGATCATCTGCGCGTGGATAAAGTCAGCAGTAATAATAGTCGTCATTATTATTGAGTCAGTCAGAGATCAGAGGCCTCATTACATATATTATAATATAATAGAAATAGGGCCTATTCATCTCGCTTTAATTGATGCTCCAATCCATAAACTGCCGTAAATCTCTTTGCAAAAACCTAAAACTATCTTCCAATTTAATCCTAAATAATCATTAATTCGTCGTTTTTGACTTTCACTCTCAAGTTCACGAGCCTGTTTCTTGTTGTCCTTTACTTTAGTCTAGGCCAATTATTTTATTTCTATTAGATTGTTATGTTGTTCAAACCTCGTTTGTGATAAATTGCAATAGGGGCGAAGAAATTTTGGCGGGAAACAGTGAAATGGCGGGAAATCATTTGAGTTCAAGTTAATTTCATATAAAATTTTGAATATTTGTAACTCTATTAAAATTTTTAATATCAATAATGCCTTGAAATATGGTATAATTGATGACTGCAATTACTCTCGAGTGCCGAATAATCGTCCCCCCCCCGCTTATTAATTTTTGAAAAATTTTCCAACCCCCCACTTTTATTCCGAACCCCCCTTTTATTAATTTTTGAAAAATAGAAATGATAGTAAACATAATTTTTTAATAATTCTTGCTAAGCAAATGTACTTACTGTATTTATTAACTTTATTCTCCTAAACGAAAAACGACTATTCTCCGAACAAAGGAACAGAAAGCCATTCAGATAACCGGTTTGATAATTAGACAACCAGCTCCCGAATGTCAGGGTCATAATAAACGAAACTTATTCGAGGAATCTAATAATAATGACTTGATAAATTGAGGAAGGTATTCAAATATAAAATTTACAGCCGGAGGAAGGTTTGGCTTTTTTCTGGACTCCGGATTATGCTTGGGGACAACATAGAGAATCTTTATGAGCAACATCTTATCCCCAAGAAGACGCCCTGTCCCCCAAAATAAAATGCCCATAGAACCCCAATTATACCAGAATCACGAGCAAACATGTGGAAATTAGTTCCCTGACTGTATAGAATAACATTCCAACTTACGCCTTAATCTGATACGGTTGCAAAGTTAATTGAACCTTGAATTCAATTTCATTGCCTTCTGTTTTCACAAATGGATCCGCAGTGCTTCCATCCAGTTTCAATAGCAGATCAAGCATGGGTCCTTGGACAATCACAGATAGCGTATAAGCAACAAGCCACCCTGAATTGTACTTTACACCAAGCTCAACGGTTCCCTTTCCATCCGATTGAAATGTGTAGTCCAATGTACCGTTGATAGCTAAAACGCTCTTGTTTCCATTTGGCTCGTTGATTTTTAAGTAGTACCTAAAATTTACCGATATGATGATGAAGAAATATTGTTAAACCTGGAACCATTAGTTTCAAAAAGTGAAATTATGAGTTCTAATAGTCAATTCAATATTATAATAATATAAAAAGAGTTAAATATTTTTGAATTTGAAAGAACTTTAGTTGTTTGGAAAAGAACTTTAATTGTTTGGAGTGAATGTTCTTTAAGCTACAATTAGAAGAATGTTGGAGATTTTAACAACACATTTGCAAGTCTGAGCATATGTCAATATCCTGGGACTTGAGAAGGGGTAAAGATAGTTCCTAAGATTCTGTTTAGTGCAGAGTTCGACTGTAGACGCACGGTTTTTTGTTGAAGAGTTGGAAGCAATTAAATTACTGGTCAGGGGAAAGATAAAAATTCAATTGACATATTTTTACCACTGAAATTTTTGAGAAACAAAAATAGCTAAACAGCAAAGAATGAAAGTAGCACAAAATGTAGTATTGCATAATATAACACCCATTTGGTTCAGGTAGAAATGCTGATGTTTTAGTCCCACATGGAACTGTTTTTGCTCCTCTTTCAGCAATCAATAAAAATATGATAATGAAACTTCACACACATAATTAATAAACATTGTAGAATACAAATATGGCACTAGTTAACACTTGAACTGAATTTATTCATTTTCTTTTGTCGGGTCCCTCAATCCGCTTTTCCGACGTAGCAACAGTTGCTACATTAGATAATAATTTCATTGACAGCTGGAAATGTTGAGTAGTACCAGATGAAAACAAAAAAAGACATACTGGTTTGAACTGTTAGTCAATCCAGCAGTCGTTCTAAATGTAGCAGTGTGGTTCATTCCAATAGAGGCAGGAACAGTGACTTTGCCTGAAAAATCAAATATCAAAATTCAATATTTTTATCAGAGTCAAATTATCAATGAATTTTCTAAATACATTATCAATCAAATTTAAATGTTTGTACTTATTATAGAATATAATCAATATTGTATAAAACTATGTACGGTAAGGTCTAGCGATTAGAAGTTATTTTTTAGAACTATAAATAGCAAAATGCTTCGTATCCAACAAACAGTATTTCTTGTTGAATGTAAAGTGTTTCTTATCTAACAAAATGTTTTGTATACAACAAAAAGTGTTTCTTGTTCAACAAAATGTGTTCATTTTCCAGCAAAATGTTTCGTATCCAGCACAAAAGAAAAAATTTCAACAAGAAATACAACATACAAAGCTCAGCAAAATATTTTGTTGAGCAAAAGCAGCTACGAAATTGCTAAGTTGTGTTGTTCAAAGAAATGGCGTCGATCAAGAGAGACAGTTAAAGACATGTCAGAAAAACATCGAAGAAAAGTAATTTTTAAATCATTTTCAATTAAATATGTCACTTTACCCCTTCTGCAGGCTGATACTAAACTTGTGATTTGGGGGCAAACAATGCATTTTCTCGCATAGCATGCAGCGCATCTCATCAGGGCTGTCGATTCGTGAAAAAATGCCTGATTAAATTCAAATTTGTCTGCCAGGTAATTCATCAAGTAATTTTCTTGATTTGTTTAACCTCGGTTATGGAGGGATTGTAGGGTATACGATTAAAAAAAAATTCCAGAAGAAAAGCAACTATCAGTCCTCGTTGTGAACTCTTATTGCAGAATCAGCAAGGCACTGTAATTCGTGGCAATTAATCTGGTAGCAATGTTGAACGATTCCTGGAGATTTTTACATGAAGATGTTGCTGAATGATTGAACAATTCCTGGTTTTGTGGATTTTGATTGATTGTATTTTGGAAAAGAGCTAGATGAAATTTTCCAAAATTTGTACTGATTTTGATAAAATGTTTTAATGTACTTACTGGGAGCCATAAAGCGGATATTAAGACAAACTAAATATTACAGATCATTTGGGGTGAAAATTGTTTCTTTTCCAACAATTGGCTCATTTGTTTACATTTAGCTTTTGACAAATTTGTTATGAAAGTTGGCTGTGACATCTTCAATAGGATGAAGCTGCCGGAAAGTTAACAAAATAACACCAATCACGTTCCCCCTCCCATGTCAGAGAATTTTTGATTTTTCGCCAAAGCTATATTTTCCCCCAGTAAAATGGGAAATTTTCTAAATTTCCACCGTCTCGGTTTTGATATCCCACTCGAGTGCGGAGAAATAAATTTTTACTATTGGCATAAAAACCTCTGGGACTCTATTTTATGGCATAAAACCTTGTGGAGGTACCGTAATTTTAAAGCAACCTAAATTCCTCTCGCGGTTTTAGCCCTATTCCTCGTAGGACATTTTCGGTTCGTTAATAATCGCAACTTTTTGAAAATTGCCTGAACAAAGTTGCGTCATAGAACTGAAACTTGGTAAAGATTAAGGTATATCTTTCGTGAATAACACTGTGTAATAAATTTTACATGAAAGAAGAGGACTTTTTGGCTGGTAAAATCGGCGAAAAACAGGATTTTTCAAAAACTTTAAAAAACGACAAAAATGATTTGAAAGCAGATGATTTAGTCAGAATGCATTTTATCTCTCTTAAATAATATGTAGGATTGAATTTTGAATTTGAACTTCGTTATGATTAGGACCACCCGATTGAAACTATCGGTAGTTACACCCTGAGTTTGAAGTATTTTCATAAAATTGGCATCTATGCATTGCTATATTTGATAAAATCGTACTTAGAAATGCAAAATTTGGCTGTAAAACTAATCTTTTGTGGTAGAATCCAATTCGAGAATTAAAATGCAATATCTCAAAACTATATTAAATTTCCATAAAAGTGAATTAACCTCTCAAATATATGATATACCCAAAACCTTGGAATTTAATCCCCCTGTGAAATATTCCATTGTTCTTAGGGTCGAATTTGCCTACGAAATTGCAATAACCCAAAATATTTATTCGGAGGTTTTCAATATTCTATGACCAGAAAAATATTCATAGCTAAAATAAGGCACACATAGCTGCCGAAAGCATGTAAACTGTTGAAAATTTTTAAATTTCACCAAAATTTTTAAATTTCACCAAAATTTTTAAATTTCACCAAAATTTCACCAAAATTGAAAATAATGATTTAGGGTTAGCGATATCAAGTGATCGTATTTTCTGCTTCCAATCAATGCAACATTTTAACCAATGCAGCAAGTGACATGATTCAGTTAGGTCTCAAAGTTTGGAAGCAAACTTTTAAATATTTTACGGTTTAAACTCTTTTTGCATCATGTTTTCAACTTCATGTGGTGCGTTCTCAGGCATCACAATCCTGAGTTGTTTTCTTTCAATAGATGGTCTGCGTGCTTTGAGAGACCGGAATTTCGTGCCCTCAGACCTTCAGAAGAGGTTTAAAACAAAGTTTATTGCAATATCGTCATGGCTTCGAGTGAGACTTTTCATCACATAATGGAAAATTTAACATAACTATACCTTTAGTGAGTAAAAGCATTGCACATACCATGGAAAGTGCGTCATGAAATTGCAAAGACATGTTTTTAGAAACTGTTTTGTTTAGCTTTCGAATAATTTTTGGTGGAGAAAAAACTTTTCTTTGCCATTTTTGGAGTGGATACCTTTTATTTCTTCATTGATTAGAAAAATGTTTGCTCATAAGAACATTATTGAATAAAACCAAAAATATTTATTTAAATTCTAGATGTTTCAAAATTACCAAGATTCGTACTGTATGGATGAGGGGGAATGAGGGATGAGGCCCTCACATTTTCAATTTTCGGAAATTGCTACAAAGAAATTGAAGAAACAGACTTGTGACTTGTGCCTTGTGACATGTGTAAAACATATATCCAAAATGTCGGCTACGTATGATACAGTCACTCATTATTATCATATTTTTTAAATGGATTTTTATATTCAACCATTACTTACGGTATTTAATATTTTATATACTAGTTGGTAAAAATTAGTAAAATATTTATTTAGCTATGTTGTAAAGCGACTTTAAAGAAAGAATAAAAAAACAACACAATGATGCCAGGTGGAGAAGGAAACAAAGGAGAGAAGATAGCAAGCATCAGTTTAAGAGCAATTAGTTGCAAAACTCTGTCTCCGTAGTAGAAAGCCCAGGAAAACCGAACAAGAAGCCACTACGGTGAAGTGTTAGCTGAAATTTATGTAGCAAATGAGGATAAAGATTTTGACGAAATCAGCCATATGACAATAAAGAAACTTACATTAGTACAAAGAGAGATGATTCAATTACAACAACGTTGTTTATTCGAATTAGATTAGTTCATTATTAGTCTATTATTACTTATAGTCGTAATTAGATAGAATTTAAATGCTTTTGTAATTACAAATAAGAATAAAAATAAATCGATGCACACATACATTCAACACCAAATGTGACAAGAAAAGGAAACAAAGCAGATTCGGAGAATGGCATATCTGAGATAAACCATTAATCGACTTAGTCCTCGAAAAAGTGAAAATATCCGAAGAGCTAAAACCACTGATGGAGACAACAGCAGCAGCAAAGGCTTTGAAAGATTCTTTCTGTTCGTCCAATATTGATGGCACAGACTACCGCTGAAAACGTCCATAGGCTCTTGGCAGATATTGATCCTTCCAAAGCAATGGGCCTTGACAATATTGCAGGAAGGTTTCTTAAAATGGTGCACTGGTTTTAGCGACACCTAGTTCTCAATTATTTAATCTTTCAATGTCCTTCTCGGAATTCCCCAATGGCTGTAAACAAGCTAAATTAAAGCCAGTTTTTTAAATATGATCAAATGGCGAACCATAAAACTACCGGCCAATCTCTTTACTAACTCTGATTTCAAAAATCATTTAAATGTGGTACATAATCAGACACAAACATATCTTGACCAACACAAAATACTTTATCAATATCAATCCGGATACCGGCCTCACCCCTCAACTGCTACATGTTTATCATACCTAAGTGATAATATTCTCCAAGGCTTCAAAAATAATATGCTTACAGGTATGATTCTTATAGACCTTCAGAAAGCTTTTGGCACCATAGACCATAAAACCTTCTTAGAAAATATGACCTACCTCGGTTTCAAGGACGAGACCATTTTGTGTTTTAAATCATATTTACAAATTCGAACTATTCTAGTCAACATAGGTGAACAGTACTCTAATCCCTGTAATCATACATGTGGCGTCCAACAGGGATCAGTACTTAGTCCACTGATTCTCTTATATGCGAATGATATGTCAAAGGAAATAGATTGTGAACTATTTCTGTTTGCAGATGATTCATGCCTGATTTTTAGAGATACAAATATACAAACAATAGAAGAAAACTTGAATAGAAACTTAAATTCTCTTATGATTGGCTTTTGGAGAATAAGTTGAGTATTCACTTTGGCGAAGATAAAACAAAAATTATTCTTTTTGCGCGGAATATAAACAAGAGTATGAACCAACTGAAAATGAATAGGTTCTTGACGAGAAGATTTCTGGCGAACCAATGGGGACGAAAATACTTTTTTTCAAAAAATCAATTGGCTACCATGAAGGATAGATTTGAACAATGTATTTGTGGAAATGTTTTCAGATTTTTCAACAACACATCACCAGTGTAATTCTCAGAAATGTTCAATCCAGCCAATCAGAGTCATCTCACTAGAAGATCGAAAGACAAATTATACCTCCACCTGCTTAAAAGCAACTCTGGACAAAAATGATAATCTTATCAGGGCCTAAATTATAGAATATTCCATCCACTGATCTTAACTACGCAGGCGATAGGAACACTTTTGAGCACAAGATCAAAAGTGTTTTTATGTGAAATATACAGAAGAGGGAAAACAAAATGGCTCCATCTATCAATAATGAGAGGTTTAAAGTCAATATATATAGATTTATATATATATATTTTACTTTTCTCTAAAAATATGAATGAAAATTATTTTCTTTCTACATTGAAGAAATTATTTTTTCTTACACTACAAAACCACTAAGGAGATCATTACGAAATTAAGGTCTTTTGATCTTTTAATGCTATCCCTGCCACTCTACGTTAGGGGTATGTGGTTTTGTAATAAATTTTGATGTAATTTTAACTAGTCTATTAACATTGTGTATAATAAAATCATTCATGCTGACAAAAATTTTGCATTCTTTTTTATAAATTATATTGTAAACCTTTTTAATTTAGCGGCTTTAAATACATACATACATACATACTTCAACTTATTATCAAATACGTTTCAAAGGGGAGGGGCATTTTAAGAAACACATGGCGTATTTTACTTGAAATAATATGTGAAAACACCCAAGAGTGTATGAAAATGATCCACTTGCAAAACCTAAAATTGAGACAACTCCAGAAACTCACAAGATAAAGTTGAGAAACTGGTTTCTTGAAAACGTCGGGCGGGTTACAGCTTCAAAAACAGCTCGCTAGGGTATGCAGACTGTTCGACAACGAGGCATGGCTCACTATAAAGGCACTCCATTCACACAGATAGAGCGATGCATCGTTGAGGCAAGGTTGTTGCAAGTGGCTAGCAATCAAATTAAATAAGCAATTTTGTTCGTCAGAGGGTGCCCTGCACTACAAAATTTGATTATTTAATTGATGTTGATGTTGATTGAAGCGGTCGCAATCCTGGATGAAAGTGATCTCAAATTTTGGAAATATGTGCATTGAAGTAAAATTATCTGAGGTCTCCATAGACTAGCGGCGACAGCCTGTTTGGATGGAAGTTTTCAAAATATAAACAGCAACACCTAAATCTTGATGCTTCATCATCTAGTGGTAATAGGAACTGCTATTTAACAATTTTAACTTTGTGCTTGAACCATATCTTTCTTAGTATTGAAGTACTTACGAACGGTATATGGAGAATCACGTACACATGAATCACACGTTTTTAAAACATCGAATATTTTTAATGTTGAGAATTCAGTTTATTTTGTGCTCAAAATGTTGTTGCGCTTTTATGACCTAAACATTCTACAGTCTATGTATTTCTAGTTTGTGTGCTTTAGTGAGCTTTTTTTTATAACATTTTCAGTGAAAGTACAAGAAAGCTTTTTCAGATAGAGCTTCAGTCTATCTTATGTAATAGTACATTTGGTTTCAGTCTCAGTACTACTGTAGCAGTTTGTTGTTGAGTTTGTTGTTGCTGTTATACGTTTCGAATATTTTTGATTTTTTAGAGTAGTTTTTTTTTATCTTTTCTATGTGTTGATTCATTAATTCTTTGAAAATGTCATTGGGATGAGTATTTACTGTATTTTTTGTCAGCATTGTGTTAAATTTAAATAGGAGAACGTAGAAATTCAATAGTGGAAGCAGAGCTTGGGAGCCACTTTAACATTGTGAAATGTTGGAATGCTTTTAGCAATAGCTTTACCTTAACATAATTGACATAAATCGAGTCTAAGAATATCTCACTAGCATATACTCTAAAAAAGGCTAAGGGTGTATTCTTCAAATAAATACTACATTTGTAAATTTTGTGTTCAATTTTAAATTTTTGGTGTGCAAAGCTATACAGTACAAACTTAACTCGTGTGCATTTACCACACGCTGCTGACTGGATATTGAACATAACGTGCTTCAGACCTAACATGCTTGTCCACTTACAAGAACAAGAAGTGAACAAAACTTTACAAAATATATTGATAGTATTATCCAAGGAAAAACGTCCATTCGTGATATCAAGAAATCAACATCAGTATCCAAAAATATTTGTATTTAAAAACGTCTCATATTAAAAGCAAGTATTCTGTATCAAATACCAAAAAATATATGCATATTCAATGAATAAAACGTGTAAAATACGCACCTAAGTAGCATCCATAGAGTTCCACCCTAAAGACTCTGTTTCCAAAAACATGAATAGGATGAACTCTCACTTCTTCAGCAAAAAATGGAATAGTTATGTTGAATTTTGTTACTTGCTGCATATCACCCTGAAATCTCTGTAACAAAATTGACGTCGTGAAAGTATGTTTACCCTAATCCTTATAAGTTGTTTTTTCATATAACCATTTATAGGGTGTGCTTTCCATCCTCCCCTTATGAAACTGTTTTCCTCGTGAGGTAAGGTAATCAAACTTTGCAAACTAATATAACAATGCATTACAAACAAGTTTGGGTGATTCGCTCGCCTAATGATGTCACAAACAAAGGAAAATCATCAAACTTTGGGTTTGTGTTGAATTTTGAGCATACGGTGAGCTAAAAGATGTAAAAAAGATATTTTTCATTCGAAATGATGCTGCAAGTGAGAAATAACAATATAAAAATGATTTACTGGGAAACTTGCGCTCAATCAAAGTTGTGAGGGGAATACTGTTCAGAATTTATCGAAAATGAATAAAATTTCTAACATTGTAAACAGAACTCGTAAAATTGTTTGTTTGTAATGTGCTAAACGAAACATTTTAGTTCTTGAGTTAAACGATTTCACGTAAAAAACAATTTTCATGAATTTTTAAGTCGTCAACAATGATGAAGTTATTGATGATGTCAGATGTGGCTAAAATGAGCTGACATCATCAAAATTGTACCCTTTTACCATATTTTGAGAGACTGCAAGAAGATAAAGGATTCCTGAAGAAAACAAATGTTTTAAAGCAGTTTCACGCCATTAAATGGATAATTATCGTGAAATTGCACAGAATACCGTCAAAATAAGAGCATGTCACGTGACTCTATGATACAGCTCAGATTTTATTTTTCTATGAGTTATAGCCAATACATAAAAACTAAAAGTGAAGGAGTTTATGGCGTGTCAAACTGAGAAAGCAACAACGAAAAACATTAAGCGGGTGGAGCACACCCCTACCCTTCCCCAATAAGGGTTCTGCTTAAATAATAGGAGAAATCAACACAACTAGTAAGGTACTGCCCTGAATGGATCATCACCCTGAACTTTTTTACAATAATTTGTTTGATTTTAGAAGAATAGTATAATTTAACTTCAATCTAAATTCACGATTTGGAGATTTATTTATCTCAAAAGAGTCAACAGAATGAACCAATGGAAACAAGAAGGTGTTTATCCATTCAGGGCGGCATTAAAGAGTTCAGGTCTTTCACTTATCAATGCAATTTTTGATTAAAAAAAGACTGAATCAAGTCAAAGTGAGCACAGCGAGTAAAACCTATTGCCTTGTTTCTTGTGATTGTCACTTCTGCGCTGAAAGATGCATAGCATACTTTTAGGGTAAAATAAATAGAATCGGACTGTGATGTTATAATTGTTACAGAATGTCTTCAAATCTATTTTGTGCTTTTTGTCCATTTTCTTATTTTCTTTCATTCACAGTGGCGGATCCAGACGGGTGCAAAGGGTGCACTTGCACCCGTCAGATTTCATACATTTTGTCTCCAAAACTATTA
>JAYJMH010072122.1:0-11015 GCA_036873815.1 Phacellophora camtschatica | reverse complement strand
AACAAACAATTTTGCGGAGATGTTTTCATTTTCAAGGTGATTATCTCTCGAGAACAAAGCGAAACTTTCTCAACTGGAAAGTGAAAACATCTCCGCAAAATTGTTTGTTTTCATTTTCCATTTGAGAGAGTTTCGCTTTGCTCTCGAGGGATACTCGCTTTGAAACCAGTGCAGTGTGTCAATTTCACTATTGTTACAAAATTCGCCTCCGTTGTTGGAAGTTTAGCGTTTCAAAACTCAGATGTTGAAACAGTGTCAACGGAGAATTTTGTCAAACGAAAGTTTGCAATTTTAAACATGCAATGCGATTGTCACCGTAAAAAATGGATTTCAACACTTTCATTAAAGCCAAGCAAACCATAATGAACCAAATCATGAAGTTTTGCACTCAGAGTATGAAATCCATTGTTTCAAATCGCAAATCGCATTGTAACGTTTGAAACCGCAATCTTCTGTTTTACTAAATACCCCAGTTAATCAGTATCTATTAGTATTATTATTTTTATTTAATATTAATTCTGAAATTGCGTCCACTAAACTGTACTTCTCTCCAAGTTAGTCATCAAATATGTTTTAATTTTTAATTGTCACTATCAATTTCTCTAGAGGACGTTCGCGATGAGCTGAGAAGCAAAAAACTGCAAGATGTGCTGGCAGAAGCAAAAATCAAATATGCTTCAAATGGGGTGAATATTTTTTCATCATTTATTTCAATTTGTTCTTGATTTGCCTAATTATTGATTTACATTAAAGTTTTTGCTGACAAAACTAAAAGAAGTGCGTGAACAATTGCAACAAATTAAATCAAACCTGGTCAACATCTGGTTATACCATACTATCGAACAAAACAACTAAAAAATACAGTGGATCACACATTTGAATATGACGTGACATATTCGCAATTACAAACAATCTACCCTTTCACCCCGGGAAGGTCCATACAGCCCATTGACAAACAACGTAAAACGTCATATTTCAGGAGGTAAATTCGGACAGAACTTTACATTAATTTCAGATATTTCAACGTAAGTTCATCATATAAATTAAGTTGGTTTGAAAAAAATTGCATAGGATTTGTCTGTTTGGCAGATATGTATCCAGGCGTTTTACAGTTAACCCTTGGATGTATTCCTAGTCAACTGATAAATGTGATCTGAGCTTTCTTTCTGCAAAAGGTATATGAGAATGTCTGGAACGAATAAACAATACAAAAATATGACGCTTCACGTCGTTGCAGTTTTATCGTTTTATTCTTTAGAATAGTTTTATGTGTCTCATATCCTAAGTTGTAAATGTGGCATTCTATGAATAAAATAATGATGATTATGTTGATCAGCAATTAGCCATACAGTACTGCGCCACCACTAAGAAACTGATGTATAAGAACTTCCCTTATATAAGAACTTATTATAAGAGCCAAGTTTCTTTTAAAGCAAGTTTCTTAGTGGTGGGGTAGTACTGTATATGAACCTTCCCAGGCTGAAAGGGTTATACAATGGAAACCAACGAAACGAAGGAAAAGTGTTTCCGTTTAGAACAGCGAGCGTTAGAGAATACGGGTTTTCAAAATAGCGAATGCTCGAGATAAAGCCCGAATTCCACAATATTTCGTGGGCACTAAATTCTGTAGGCACTATCAAGGCACGCAGGCCATGATAGCGTTATTTAATAGTTGCAAGTTTGATATATTTATTATCTATGTTAGTTATTTATCATTTTCATAATGCATTTTTAATTTTCATTATTTTTAGGATGTTGTTTCAGCAGTGAACAACGCCCTGGTAGCCTTAGGTGATGCACAAGGAATGAAAAGAGCTGGCTCCGCGAGGTCACGCCCAAGAAGTGCTGCGCAGGCGCGCAAGTAGTCACGACACCTGGTTTCGTCTTCCTTTTCATGTTTTCAAAATTGTACGAAGAGTTTATTATTCAACAGGTTATAGTAGCGACATTACGGTTTACAATAGTTCAAGGAAACGCATTTACTGTGTCTGATTAGTAGGGCGTGTAAAGTGGGTGGGGATCATCAGGGTTCGCGGAACGGTCGAAAAACAGCAGCGGAACGACGGAATTTCTCGCAAGGTTGGTCAGGAATACGGAATTTTCACATTATTTTGACGGATTGAAGGAATCCTTGTGTAAGAGTAACGCCAAATTTCAGCTGAAAATTACGCGGAACTTCAGAATGCTAACCCCTTGATGATCCCCACACTGTCTAGATATACCCCATACTTTCTCTATTTATGTTTCATTTCGAAATTAACGTATCCATACATCGATGAACTTACATTTTAAGTACCTATTTGATTCATAATCATGTTTCTATCGTGCGTCGTTACCATCATAGCCTGTGTGCTACGTGTTGCGTGCAGTATCAGGCTATGCTATCCCCGATAATCGATCGATCGTATCAGGCAAAGTGCATGCGAAGTGCTTTTTTGAAAGCAGAAAGTTGTTTTCACAAGACATGCATGTATGGTTCCGACGAAACTCTTGTTGCTCGAAAATCTAAAAATTTAAATCTCGAAAATCTAAAAAATTTATTGCATTCTTCTGAGGGATTATTTTCTCAACCTTTTGTCAGTAATGAAAATTCTTGTCTTAGCTATAGTATTAACAATTATCTATCTTATATTTAAAACTAAAGAAATAGAAAAGCAAGAATATTTGAAAGAATCAAACGAATTCTCGACATGTAAATTACGGTACTCTTCGCAGAACTGAAAATGTCCAACGTGGTACAACAAATAGATCTCCGACTTTATGAAAAGTTGTTCTAGCTTCCACGAGCTGAGACGCGGTGGATGGCCCAATTTAGGGGTACCTTAAAAGTGATTTGACATTTTGACATAGGCCTATCAATCGATTCTGAAATGATAATAAAACGATGATTTTCTTGTGTCCCAACTCAAGAGTTGAGATATAAGATAACAACGTTGTATTCGAGTTGGAATGTAAGATAACATCAAAAAGACAATAACACAGGGAAATAAATTTTTGCTATGTTTGGTAAACAACGCCACATTTTCGCTTTTTCGTTGCTACCAGCTGACACCAAACCGGCTACATTAAGCATATTTTGAGTACTGGGGACATGCCTACCCAAAAGGATAGATTTTCGCAATTTTATATTGTCGTCTTCTATAGTTTAACGTTGTACACTGTCAAGAGTATATTTTGGAAGAGCTGGTATAAGGTTGGGTATATATAAGTTTTTGAAAAGCTGGTATAAGATAGGGCATGCATTTAAAAGAAACTTTTATGAATAACATGCATGGTTCTGAAGCTTGGGAAGCACCCCTCCCCCAGATTGTTATATCCAAACTTTGAGCGACAAAATGGAATTGAAGCAAGCCTAGCATTGTACATACTTGCCAAAAGCAAATTTGAGCACATTCAGTTATTTATCTTAAACAGCACTTTCTATATAAACAAAATTACGAATGGGATCGGATGTACAAGTATAATATTCTAAAGCATTTTTGTATTCTTCAATATGATATTTTGATCAAAACAACGGTTGTAATCGAGTTAATAGTTGTATATATAAGATTGTTGATACTATGAAAGATTTCCATGCTAGATTTGATAATGATAATTTTTCAATTTTTCAGACATTAATTTGAAGATTTTTCTCAAATAAAGTTTTTTTGCTCTCAGACCTGAAGCCCTGACCAAAACAACTGTCGTTTCCGAAACAGTGAGAGATATTCAATGAAAGCGTTGCCTAAGTTGCATATGATATTGTTGATACTATAAAAATTTCCATGCTAGATTTGATGATGGTAATCCAGCCAGCAGGCATGTTCACTTAAAAACTTTTCTCAACTTAGATTTCTGCTCTCTAACTTAAACCCTGACCGAACAATAGTGATTTATAACCAAAAAAAGTGCTGCCTTAAAACAATCACTATAATCACTATAATCATCTACCATAACCATAGTTTGGAGCTCTGCTATACATATCCCTCATACTCTGTTCATCATATCTTACATGTTCGTCATCGTCGTCGTCATCATCATCAATCCCATACTCAAGCATTTGTCCTCCATACATCCTGTCATCTGATCTTCCATGCGCAGTTGTCGGCCTGTCGTAGGGATCTTGAGCAGCCTCGTAATCATCACCATATCCGCCCCAAGTCGGGTAAGGATATTCATCATCATTTGACCCGTTAAACATGTCCTCTGGGTGTCCGTAGAACAAGTCGGGCCGATCTAGAATATCGGACTCGTAAGGGTTTTCGTCATCATAATACAGATTATTCGCATCGTCTTCCTCTTCGTTCATGTGACTTTCAATCATCTCTAACCATTGGGAATTATGCCAACGAAATTTTTCCACCATGATTTTCTTTTCCCATTCTTCGTCACATTCCTGAACATTAAAATAAATTACTTTTAGTGACTGTTATTCAGTATTTATATTAGTTATTTAATTGTTTCCTTGCTTATTTATTTATTGGTTTAATCCTTTCACTCATTTTGTTTCAGTGAATTTCAGTGAAGGGACTGTTGTCGAAGAATCGTCCTTCCTCGTCCTATCACCCCCAAAACAGAGCGTTTAAAAAGGAAACAACTTGAAACGGCTTGTCATTTGTTGACGACGTCATTCGTTTGCTCTAAAGGTGTCGTTTGTTCTAAGACAATTGATCTTCAGGTCATTTTATCTGAGAACAACTGATTTTACCAGCCTGTTATCAAGACGGTTGGGTCATCCTACTAGCAAGATGATCCCAGTGCAAGGCAGGGGTAAATATTCTTCACAATACTGAAATAGTGCCCAAAGGCTGCATTCATGACTTGCTTGTGCTAGGATGATCCTTCTTGTAAGCAACCCCTATAAACAGTTATTTCTTGGATGGATTTGTTTTGCCGTTTCTTGTGAAATGCTAGTAACAACCCTTATATAATTAGATTGCACGAAGAATTAACTTAAACAACAAGAATAAGAAAGGTTTAAATTGAAAATAACTGCAATTTGCATACCGATATAATATCCAATGTGCCATCACAAATTTTTCTGACTTCTTTGTTTTTATCGTGCATCAAATCAATGAGGTAGGCTGGAGCTTCTGAGGCATTAGTTAAAGAATATAAACTCAAACTCATTTAAACTCCTGGTTAACTCCACTAAAACTGTTCTGCATACCCCTTGAGAGCTTTTAGTGTTGAGTCAGCTTTGGTTATCGCGAAAACTCACAATCTCAATCTTCAAACTTTCCCTCTGAGAGTTCGAGAAGGTTTTGTATACCCCTTGAGAGCTTTCAGTGTTTATTTAGTTTTTGGTTGTCTTGAAAACTCGTCATCTCGAACTAGGTCTCATTCCCCTTAAGGACTCGAAATAGCGGAGTTCAACTGAACTGTATATTAACAGAGACAAATTTTATAACAATAGTGAAATTGACACACTGGTTTCAATGTTGTTTGCACAACTCTCTCAACTGGAAAACGAAAACAAAAAAATGTTGCGGAGGAGATGTTTTCATTTTCCATCTGAGAGAGTTTTGCTTTGTTCGGATAATCGCTTTGAAACCAGTGTGTTAATTTAACTATTGTTATAAAATTCGCCTCTGCTCTGTATATTACAACGTAATGAGTAGCAGAACGAGTAGCTTTACGTAGAAGAGAAGAGATAGGAAAAATGTAATAACTATTAAGGCAGATAAGAGCTATAAGAAAATTTAGCCCATCAAAGGGGTACGCAGGCTTTGTGCAAACAATTCTTCCATGCGCACCACTAAAATTGCCTGTACTTTTGTCAGTGTTTGCACTCAAAAGAAAAACTTAAAAATTGGAAAAGATACGAGTTTCTTTAACGATGACGTTTCTGGTTGCTTGGTGAAATATCATTTGATAGAAAACAAACACAATTTGCAAAACTACTTCGTCGTCTTCTTGTTTTGCTGCAAAAAAAATGAGTCTCAGAAACATGGGTGAGCCGATCCATCGGGGTTTCGGGCACTGCCCAAGGGCCTTGTAAGCACAGGGACACAAAAGGCAACTTCAGGGTGCATGATGCCCGCCATCCAAGTGCTCATAAACTCAAATAAAACCAAACTAACCATAAGATAACTTCTATCCTCTATTTCTATTTCTATTTAGTACTGTAATTATCTGTTACGAATTACATCAGAATTATGCCAAATAAATGTCCCCTCGTTTGCAAAACAGCTGTGGAGGAGATTTAGCTTTGATATTTATGTTTTTGCCTTACATTAATGCACGAGGCTTCAACTTAAATTTTGATACCTCGTTTGCTAAAATCTACCCAGTAATCACTCAATGAAACCAAAAATAGAAGACTTGCTGCCGCAATCTGCAAAAAATAATACATTTAAAGGCTTTCAGAAAGCCATTAACATTTGGTTTCCTTCGGCACATTTTTGTGCCACCCGGTATTTTAAAAAAGGGGGTTGTGATTAAACATAAACTGACTAAACTACCATTAAAACTGACAGTTGTTTGGAACCAGAATTTTCAATATACCTCTTAGCAATTCAATGAGATCTTGAATAATGCCTGATTTTGCCAGCATCGATGCACAACTTTCGTCACTGGCAATAGTACCAGTTAAAATTGTAACTTCCAGAACAAGATCATCTTCAGCTGCGCCTAGGGAAGAATATAGTGAAAAATAAACCACATGGCTACTTTCGGAAGAATTGAGCAAAAAACCAGGACTTTAAATTGGCCCATTTTTGGCAAAATGGTATAAGCTGCTTGTAGCCTTAGTTTTTGGCTGAAAAATGAGATTTTTTTAAATTCGTCAATATTTTTGCCCAAATTGTAAGGTTTATTGCAGATACGTAAGAACTAAGGCACGTGCACTTAAGATTTTGGACCAAAATCAAGTGTCCTTTTTCCTTAAAAAGGACCATTATGGAATCAAAGTCTTTTGATATTTTAGTGCTATCCCTGCCACTCTAGTTTAGGGGTGTGTGTTTTTAAATTTGTTTTTTCATGTATTTATTTCTTATTCATTTTTTACTTAACGAATTGTGTAAAAGTTTATCCTTTTATTTAAATTTTAAATTGTAAACTTTTAATTATGTGGCAAATAAAACTTACTTAACAAGTTAAAAAGTGCCCAGAAATGTGGCGGAGCAAAAAGCTCCTGCTCCCAACTTCAAACATCTTCCAATACGGGCCTGGGTCATCATCTATTTTGCACTGGCTGGAGTGTAGGGTAGGAGAGAAATAGGAGCATCCATCAATGCACTGCCGATCAAAATTTAAAATCTGCTTCCAATCCGCATCAGATGGCACCACAATCTTGATACATAATACCAAGACATATCAAACTACCACAGTGACATTTACAAAACATTCAACGTAAAACAAAAACTTGACTGTAATTCAGCTAACATACTATATGAATTTATCGTTTTTTTGCGCCGTTTCTGTTTTTATTTATATCAATGGTTGTCGAGAAAATTAAAAAAAGCACAATCTAAATGCTGACAAATTGGGATTTTTGTCACGCAAAGCGCAATTGGTCTGTGTTTATGAGCACGTGATAAATTTATGTGATGTGATTGGCTGATTTCAAAATGTAAATAAATTCAGAGCTGAATCAAATGCAAACTTGTCCGTTGCTGTGAATAAATACAAAGTTAATGTTATGAAGTAAGCATTCAGTAGCCTTATGACATATAAGAGTTTCACATTCAACAAACCTGGTATCAGTTTACTTTTGATGTATGTTAATAAGTCATATTCCTTGAGCATGACTGAATAGTCCATGTCGGGAACATTCAAGTTTCCTAAAATTCCAACGCATTCGATAATAAACTCTTCATCGCTATAATTCTTGATGATATTTGCCAAATCTGGAATGTAATTCTGAAATGAAATAAAGAAAAAGCATGACTGTGAGGGACTTTTACAAAAGTTTCACAAAAAATGTTTATGATTGCTCGCTGATACACTTTCTTAATTTCCTTCAATAATTTGTTTCATTTTTAACCCTTTCACGCCCGGATTTATTTCTGCTAAACAAGCAAACCCTATGCAAGTATTATTTTGCAGGGGGTAGCACAAACAAAATATCTTAAATTAACAGAAAATCCTGCCTGTATATACCTCCTGAAAAAATAACGTTTTACGTTGTTTGTCAATGGGCCATGTCGCCCTTCCTGGGTTGAAAGGGTTAAGACTCTGCAAAGAAGTATAGTTCGATGAATTCTCGCTAGAAAGTAAAGTTTGTATGAAAACATTGGACATTAACATTAGGGAGACGTTCGATTCAGGACGAATTCATTTTGTTGCTTTCCAAACCTGCTTTGCGGAATAGACTACTATTTTTGCGAAAACGAGCTAAATGCTTTGAGAAACGCAGAAAGGGGCCTAATTACAGTGACAGCGAAAAGCCTAGTCCATGGCAATGAAACTCTAAACAAAGATTACATGATTAGAATCACACTAAATTGACCACACCAAACACACGCCCCTTTTTATTCATGATAGAGTGTAGCAATTTTAGCAATTTTACATACCATAAAATCTTTCTTTGTTGTTCCATCATGCTGCGAAATATTGCGAATCATTTTCATCAGCAACGGATCTTTATATTTCAAAGCCCTTCGCATTAACAAACGAAGCCCATTGCCTTCACATATAAGCTGAGCATTCCTTTTATTGCCAGCAAGATTTATGCAAAGTGCTATCAATTCTATGTCAACTCGTTCTGACCTGCATTCTAATATCATCTTCATTACCTATAAAAAGCAAATGAGTAAGTAAGTTTTCATTTGCCATTAAAAATATTTATAATGTTTCAAACTAAATTAAGGTTAAAATATTTACAAATTTAATAAAAATACAAAGATAAATTCGATAAAATACATATAAAAAATCACGAACCCCTAACTAGAGTGGCAGTGATAAAATCAAAAGATCAAGATGACCTTAATTCCTTATAGAGGCGTGTTACCAGAGAAAAAGTTTGATTTTACTGAAGTATTTAATAGGGTTTGAGTTTTAGAAGGTTGAGATTTTAAGATTTAAAGTAAACGCTTGCTGAAGTTATGGTTTGTTATTTTACAAGTGTTTTAATTTTATATATGACGAGGTAAATTAAAAGACTTGACTTTAGGCTGTGCTCAAGAGGTTTTATTGGTGGATTTAAACAGTGTTTATGCTATATAATAATATCAAAAAGGCCACGGTGACAGTACTGTAATATACCTGCGGCGATGCAAGTATAATGCCATGGCAAAATATCAGTTAAAATTTTTATTTATTTCAAAACAAGACATATCAATTTGCTGCTGACTAAAAAAATGAATTTTTACTGACCACAGGGATGCAATCAGTGTAACTGAAAAATGATTTGCAGCGATCGTCCATGCTAATATGATACAGGATGCACAACACAACAACGCAGTGGTGCTCTGAAGATACAAGCGAGACTAACTTGGGTACGAGGGCATTCTTCACGGCGTTTTCCCGCAATTCCGAATCAAATGTCAAGTTCAATAGCAATCTTAACGTTATGTTCAATAGATCATCGTTGCTGTGTGGGATAAGAAGTGCTACTTTCTCCATTATACCATTCTCGGCCATTTGCGTTTTATTTTCTTGGAATATGCTCAATTTCTTAAGAAATGAAACAACCAGGATCAGCAGTTCCGAATTCTCACGCTCAAGCAGACTCATTAAATGTGAAACTATTTTCTTGTTTTTCATTTTCATTTCAACTTTGGTATCTTCTGCCAAGTTCAACAACAAATAAACAGTTACCCTCAACAAATGTTCCTGTTTTCTCAACAAAGTCTGGTATTTTTTGTAACTACGCTCGTATTGTTTTTTCGTCGATGCGTCCTTCTCGAAAATAGCTCGTTTCTCCTTTATTTCGTCCGTCCATTGTTTACATTTGTTTAGCTCGTAATCGAGAATGGTCATGCACATCGCCCCGACTTTTTGACTCAAAACGACTGCGTGAAACTCAGAAAAACTCGAAAAGCAGAAAAACGTGTAAATTATGTTCGTTGTAAGTTCTGTGCTCGATTTCCATTCTTCTCGTAAGATTCTTGCTAAAGCACTCACTACAGTTTCTAAAGTATAACAAATATCAAATCATTAAAAAGCAAAAATTAGTTCATTCACTAAAACGAAAAGGAAATAAAATATTGCAATGAATAAAAGACTTCTCAGTGAGTAAAAGTCCAAAGCGAGGTCACTTTTAACGGATTATTGCAATGAATCATACCAAATTAAAAAAAAATTATCCCTGCTCATTTTGATTGAGGGGAAAGTCATAAGGGGTCTCGGGGTACTCCCCACAGGGAATTTTACAGACCAACCACTCCATTTAGATTTGCTTAGAATGTCATCGCGCCTTCTAAAAGCAATCGATGGCAATACATTTTTCCACAATAAAAGAATTTTTCTACTGACAATTTATTACTGCACGTTTTTACTCTCATCACAAGACATTTTTAATTTTTATCACTGCATAGTTTCACTTTATCACTGCACAAATTGATTATCACTGCACACTTAAAATTAGGTATGAAATGAATGCTCGGTAAAAAGATATACCAAGCGAGGTCGTAATTAAAAATAACTTTTAGTTGTTAATGTATGACTATGAGGAACTGGAGGCTGAAAAAATTAAGGAACTTTTAAGAAACTTCTCAGGTTGAATATTGAAAAAGTTAAATTTAGGAATATGAAAAAAACACACAACATTTGCTTGGATGTTTTTCATTCTAACGCAACTACCCATACGGGAGATCAGATTCTTCAAAAACTGACTAATTTTTTACTGTAATGTTTTGAGTCGTATGTATGGTTGTAGAGCAATATGAACATGAACGATTCTTGTTTGTCTAGCAAGAAACTGGTAAGGAACTTTGAGCCTTATTTACAAAACAAAATAAGGAACTCCAGCCTCAGCCTCCTAATAAGGTTCCTATATATATATATATATATATATCTGGTAAGAATAAAACTGTAAAAAGATACTATGGTAGAGGCGGATGCAAGAAAACGAAGCAGATACAAAGTTTCAA
>JAYJMH010072111.1:0-11016 GCA_036873815.1 Phacellophora camtschatica | reverse complement strand
TCCCCCCCCCCCCCCCCCCACTCTCTACTAAAACAGATTATCATGGTGAATGATGGCAGTAAAAACACAAGTATACCAGATTGAGAACCTCACCTGACCATTACTATTGTTCAAGAAAGTATTTTTTAAATTTTGATCCAAAGGCTGTAATTGAAGCTAACACTCTTCGCGCAGTCGAGAACTTTCTGCAACTCTGGGCGCCATCTGAAAATAGCCAAAGAAATGAATGCACATGGATACGCAAAGCAAAAATAACGAAAGAGACCGATCTCTTAATTAATTTCGGTGTATTCCTATACCATCCTATTCCTATCCCAATTCCTATACCCCATGCTTTTTCAAACTGTGATTCTGACGTCACAATTTTAATCGGAATCAATTAAATCATCTGATGTCAGAATTTATTTTCGATATAAAAATAAATTGACAGAATGTCTTTCGACTTTATTTTTGATATTAGCACCAGCAGAAATAAATGTAGTTTTTGAAACAAAAAATAAATAGAAGAAGTTTTCGAGATATGAATACATTAGCATCAAAACGTCTCGGATGATAAATCTTTTGGACAAACATTTTTCCGAAACGACTATGAAAGAGTTCGAAAATGTTTTGGACATATTTCTCTTCAAAATATATTCGTATGTACAATCCCCTCACAAAAGTATTGCACCAGGCAACAAACAATGGCCGCCAGCAGCGGCTCCTGGCCTATTTAAAATAATTTGCGCAATGAAAACACGAGAGTCCGGAGGCATCACCACCTTATGTTTTGGCGGGGAAATATTCGCCACTTCATTGGCTTTTATTTAAAATCAGAATTGAAATGTTATTCTAATATTTTGATTGAATAATTCATTGAAACTCTGAAGCAATACCTTAAAAAAATACAGGGATAAATATTTGGAGTAGGAATAAGAAGCAGCGATAAAAGATTAGAAAGAGAAACCTTTTTCGAAGCAAGACAGAAACTTTTGTTGTAATGATAAAAGATTTGCTGAGAGAAAGACTTCCATGAAGATATCAAGGATTGAAGTATCGACAACCATTTCAGGTCAGTAACTTTTTAATGCACGAGAAAGAGTATACGCTATAAATTGAGCACTTTCTCGTCAATCAAAAGGCCATTTCACCTAAAAATTTATTAAAACATCGTACTTTTACTCCAGTTTTTGTATATCTAAATAAATTTGTTTTATTCGGCTTTTAAAAACTCCTTTCCTGCTTTAAAACATTAACATAGACAAAAACAGTTTCCCAATTTACTAACCTGAAATCGTTGTTCCCTCTGCAAATCTTTTATCATTGCAACAAAGTTTGAACTTGCTTGCCTCGAAAAATATCAAATTACCATAGTTTTGCTCAGAAGAACCTCATATTTTATCGCTATTTCTTATTATTACTCCAAAAATTTACCCCTTAATTTTTTTAAGACATTGCTTGAAAGTTTTAGTAAATCACTCAATCAAAACATTAAAATAACATTTCAACTTTAATTTTAATTAAAAGCCTGTAAAATTACGAACATTTTCTTGCCAAAATGTGGTACAATGAAGGCTGTAAGTTGTCTTACTGCTGTGCAAATTATTTTGATTATTTTGATGGTCTTATTGCTTATGGACTTAAGGTCCGTGGATAGATTGTTCCATAATTTATGCCCTAGACACGATAAATGTCTAGAGTTGCTTTTACGCGCTATACAGTGCATTTTGGCATAAAATGTCTATTTTAGCCAATGTATAACCCCCGGGGAGTAACTACAATACTCCACCAGGCCTATAAGCTTCCTCGATAAAATCGAATACAATTGCATCCACGGGTGTATACTTGAGCACTTTGTGGCATCACTGCATTTTATCCGCAGCTCTTCCCACGCTTGATGCTTGCTTTATTGCCTTCGTGTACTCTTCCATAGTGAATTCACCGTCAGGTATGGGTATATGATGGAAGATTGTCACTACAAGTTCAATTTTCTTTTGGATCTCGGGAGTATTACCAAGAAGGTTCTTGAGGTAATCATACTAGAAATCTAAACGCTATTCTGCGTTTTCTCCACGGATCTCGGCAGACTGTGATGGTTTCGTGCATGAAATATCTTTTCTAGCTAAAGACAGTAACTGCCTGAAATAACGTTTCTTGCCGCATAAATTTTGGATGGTCATGGCGAACTGACGTGTTTTCTACACGCTGTTCTACCACTGGCATTTGGCAGTAAGTCATTTATGATTACCTGTAAAAATGATTTTGATTGCATAATCAAAGTTTAACAGAGCCGCTTTATTTGCCTCCAACGAAATCTGGTTTGAAGCTTATTTCAACGTTTTTACTTTAAGAAAGCCTGGAAGGCAAGTGTGGGACATGTCGCAACGCAATACTGGCTGCGAAATGCCAGTGAAGCAGGACACTATTTATGAAATCCAATAGGAAGACTCAACTGTTGCTGATAAAATATTGGTAAATGAAAACGAATCAACACCAGGTAATAATAAAGTTAGAATTCAAAGCCATTTCGATACTAAATTTGCACAATTTGAGGAAAACATGGCAACGAAGAAATTTGTCGAAAAGCTACTTGAAATTCCAAAACACGCAAATCAACCATTTAGAATCAAGGGTTTCGCGTTGAACTCTCTTATAAAACAATTAAAGATTTAAAACAGTCCAAAGATTTAAATCAAGAGCAATACCAAACCGCGTTTGTGCCTTAGAATCACTGGCATTCCAATCCTTGAAACTGGTAAGTAAGTAAAAGTGCTGACTAGCGCATTGATAAAGTCTCGCCCACTTAATTTGGAGTGTCAGCAGAGTTGCCAAGAATGGCACTCACTTCAGGCAAATAAAAGTTTGATTTACATCACGAAGATACCGTACAGAAGTCTACGGAGCGAGAAAAAGTCGTCAAATACCGTCATCAATTCCAACTTGTGGATGCGCAGAGGTATTGCTCCTGGATCCCCGCTCCTAGAAGAATATGATTTGTATTTTGGCTGCGATCCATATTAGTCTATTCATGGCTGTGATACAACCGAGGGAGGGTTGGCAAATTGGAAAAGCAAGCTGTGCTTCCCTTCGATTCTAGTCCCCTCCGTAGTTCAATTTTCAGATATTTCCATGCACTGTCGCCACTTCCGGCAACCACCACGTGCCAATTCTACAGCTTGCTTTCCTGAAAAATACAATTAAGTTTGCCCAAGGTGAGAGATCAACTTTTCCCCAGTCCCACTTTAGGGAGATTGCATTTTAAGCCAATCTGAGAGACGTACACCGTAACAATGTCCCTGTACCCTCAGATCTCACTACAACGTTTTGGCTCTCTAGACTTAACTTGTTGTATCGACTATTCGAACTATTCTAACTGTTGCATTGAGGAGTTAAGTCGTTGTATCCACTCATTGTCTCGTTGTGTTGCCTTAGCAATTTGATGTACGGTTTTGTATGTCGACTCCCCGAGTTATAGTGTGGTTTGAGTCATTGAGTAGTTTCCTTGATTCCTTGTGTTGTCAAGTCGTTGTATCGCCTTGTCTTGTCGACTAATCGAGCCGTTGTTTCGAGTTAAGGGGAAAATAAAAGAGATAGGGGAGGGATATTTGTCATTACTGTTTGAATTTTAATTAAATTAAATTATTACTGAATTATTTGTTGGTTCCCAACATGGTTTAAATTTGTAACAAATTTAATTGTTTGCTTGAGTTGCTGAAAAATTTCCAATTTTTTGGTTAACTAGAATTTTTATCATTTTCAAGGGTTGGGCTACTTAGATTCTCTAACATTTTATGGGCTTCCTAAATGCTAGTTTTATCAGTTAATAACCACTTCTATTATTCAATCTTTATTTCTTAATGAGGTCTATTTTGGGGGGTTTTATTTCCCTGGCAAGGCTTTCCATTTTATCATATGTTGTGTGTGGTAAAATAGGCCTCAAGGACGAGTAACCTGTCAGGAAGAGCAACAGAAAATCCAAAAATATCACTATAAACTTTTCGGTTGAATCTCATTGTTACATTATTACATTGACACAACGGCACGACTCAACGACTCGAGGACACACACAACAACACAGCGAATCGGCATGGCAACACATCGAGTCGACAAGTGTACAAAACGACTCGATTGCCGATTCGATGAAACAAACTTTTTGTTCAGAACATTATTCTTCACGCCGTTATCCATCAAACGTAACATGATGGCTTCGAGACCCGATAATGACAGTGAGATGGACAGTTTTTGGAAGTGATTCAAAAATAGATCACAAACAGTGAGGGTATTTCTAATAGAAGGTCTATCAATTGGAAACAAGTAAATTTTTACCCAGGAAACATTTTCTTATTGGAATAATCTATTATGACATAATATAGTTGACACGTACAAACAAGATGTATAAACAGGAATACTGGAAGGTCTTTCTACAATTAACCATGATTTTTTATTTCTGTAAACGAAGACCATTTTTATTGAAAAGCTAGCGAACAGAATATGAACTCATACGAAAGGTTTTTTTTACAGGTCAATGCCACTTTCCCATCTAAAATGCACAACAACAATCAGGCAAATCTGTTTCAACAAAGATGCGAGGTAAGTTTCCTTTCTTGATTTTTGTCTTTCTGGTCGTAGAGACCCGAAATGTTTGACTACCCTACAGGGTCTAAATGCAAGTATGACTTTATCAGTATTTCTTTATTTGGTTAATGATATTTCGTTTTGAAAACTCAATTTAAGGTTTGGTTCTCGTCATCAAGTGAATCATCAAGTGAATGATTATCTGAAGACAGTAATTGTGTTTCTCAAATTCTTTCTTGCGTTGAGAAGCATGCAGTTTTGTAAAAAAAGATTATGTTTGCAGTTTGCATTCCAAAGGACGTTTCTAAATTTGACCAGTCTAGCTCTTCGAATTTTCAAAATATCAACTTTTGAGTACTGTCGAGGCTACTGGTCAATCATAGACCCAGTATGTTTAAGCTTTTACTTATTATGTTTACAGACATGAAATTTGGACACATTATTATGTTTCCGTGCAATCAAAAAGGATGACATTGAGTACACATTTCATGTTTCCAGGTAGAAAGTTTATTGGCTCACTGAAATACACAGATACATCTAATATTTAATGTGCACATTTCACGGAACTTTTTCCGTTCATACGAACGAATTTCTGATAAGAAGCTCCAACCTTTTTTCTATTTTTAAATATCTTCACTGAAAATTTCCAAATGCTTGTTTAAGAAAAAAAAGCTTGTTTTAAGAATTTATTTCTTATTTTAAGCAAAATTATCTGCTCACCTCCGTAAGAAAAAATTTCTTGTCAAGATTTCTAGGCAAGTTAAATTTTCTTGTTTCAAGAATTTTTTATCTTAAAACTAGCAAATTTTCTTATTTAGATAGTATAAATTATCTTGTTTCAAGAACTGTTTTCTTAAATTTAGTAACCTTGTTATAAATTATCTTGTTTCAAGAAACATTTTTTAGAAATATGAGAAACATTTTCTAGTAATATGAAAAATATTTTCTTGAAATTAGTAAGTTTTTTTTATGAATTATCTTCTAGAAAGATAAATCTGATCTTATTCATAACATCTTATCAGCTCTGATTGAAACATATTAATATCAACATTTCTCTCTTTGACTCACCAGGTATTTGAAGGACAAAATAATGCAATTGATCTCGAAAGATGTGGAGCACAAATTGTTATGAAGATTCAGTCAAATTCAAAAGTATCTAAGGTATGTATGTAATGAGGCAGGGTACTATTAATGCGTTTGATGTAAAATTCTTACCCGGAAAGTCTTCTAAAGACATACAGTAGAAGTCAACCTGAAATTGAAAATCCTTGAAATTTTGGTAGCATACACAATTTTTAAGAAATTAGTAGTTTGGTCCAGCACTGAAAGCTTCTTGAATTTTTATGATTTGAGTATTCACAATTTCGTAAGATTAGTGCTGTATTTTGTTAATTTCAAAAAATCAATGATAAGACACTGCATAGACATACTAGGGGGGAGGGGGGCTGAAAGAAGCTCCTCCTCTACCTCAGAAATTCTTTCTTTACTGTCATTTTTAGAGAATTCTTGCCTTTGCAGACATGACTAAATTAAGCTTTATAGTTCCAGAGTTCAAGGCAAAACACGTTGGAGAAACATATTTTTCTTTATTTATTTTGGAGCCTAGTCCTTTAGTAAGGCCTCGTATATAAATTTCACAACAGCACCAAATTTTGCAAATAAGCTTGGGTTTTACTTATTTTTTGTATATGCATCTAATTGTAGGATTTGATTGTAGGTCGCAGTTAACAACATTGTGGAAAGCACATCAGTTTTGATCGGGCAAGCCAAAGAGAGTCTTCGATCCCGTGTTTCTCAGGTTCTTAGAAATGCTGATCCCAATCAACATATTGAAGCTGAAATTGATATTATCTTTGAAAATTTTGAGGATCCATTTCAAAATCTAGGAACAACATACAGTCAAATGAAATACATTTATGAAAACATGGCATATGTAGCACCAATTGAGTATAGACTTGGAAAAAGGATTTCATACCGAAACAAAGGCCCAAAGAGACAAATGTGTGAAAAAGATGACATTATGGTCTACATCCCAATTCTTGATAGTATTGAGCAACTACTCTCAAATTGAAGAATTTATGAGATAGTTTTATCACCACCACCTGAATGCATTAATGGAATTTTATATGACATTTGTGATGGCGAACATTTTAAAAACAATCCGTTATTCCAGCAACAAAGAAACGGTTTGCAAATTATCCTGTACCATGATGAGGTTGAGATGTGTAACCCACTTGGTAGTCACTGTTCAACTCATAAGATTGACTTACATTACTACACACTTGGAAACATAAGCCCAAAACTGAGATCCAGGTTGCATGCAATTCGCCTCATTGCTACTGTTAAGGCAAAACATGTCACCAATTACGGTCAAAACAAAGTGCTCATACCAATATTCAATGACTTACAAAAGTTAGCAAGTGGACATGTTTTTAATATTAATAGAGAACTGCTGGAATTATTTGGCTCTGTTGTTTCCTGTCTTGGTGACACTGAGGGTCAGCATCAATGGGGAGGTTTTAAAGTTAAAGTTGGATGGGCAAATCAAAAATGCAGAAACTGCTTATGCATTTTTGATGAAATGCAAAGAAATATTAGGAATGATCTGTCTTTTTCTAGAACGTTAGTACAGTACAGGCAGCACTGTAATGACATACAGAATGCACCAACTGTAGCTGCTAAACAAAATTTACAAACCACTTATGGGATTGTCTAAAGCAGTTTATTAAGTGATTTGTCAAATTTTGACATAACAAAGCAGTTGCCTCAGGACATTATGCATGTTCTTCTTGAAGGATCCGTTCAATATGAGATTCGGTACATCCTTAAAGAGTTGTTTGATGAAGGTTTTTGTACGCTAAAGCAGTTAAACAATGCATTTTCAAAGTTATTCTTAGGGTATCATGATGAAAAAAATCGCCCACCTCCTGTTCGAGATACTGTTTTCAGCTGAGATGAAAAATATAAGATGAAACAAAATGCAGAACACACCAGACTCTACATTAAATATCTGCCTTTTATTCTAAGCAGTTTTATTCCATTTGAACGCCCATTTTACAAACTTGTGTTAGAAATTCTCTTAATAGTACAAATTTGCTTTAGTCTTGTGTTATCAAAGGAGAGAATTCACGAGCTGCAAGTTCTAATTGAGAACCATCTCACACATTTCAAAGAAATATTTCCAGCTGTCAATATAACGCCAAAGATGCATTACATGGTGCACATCCCTCAACAAATACTTAACCTTGGACCATTAGTAAGACATTGTTGTCTTAAATTCGTAGCACGCCATCGCTTTTTAAGGAATTGGCTCCACAGAAATATTTCAAGAGCATTTGCATATCATTGGCTGAGCGTTTTCAGATGGAAGATTGCATACGTTTTGATGGACAAGATGAAAACTATAACCTATTTACAAAAGATAGACAAGTGGGTCCACTAAAAAAATTAACCAATGATGACATTAAGGCATTCAAAAATAGGATAGCTGGTGCTGAATTGTTTTCAAATCCAGAATCAATACAATCCGTTTTCATTTAAAAATGGATGACAGTGAATGGCACGAAATTTTCACCTGCCAATGGATGTGTCATTACATATGATGCAACCTTTCAATAAAAATTACCGCAGTTTGGTAAACTGGGCTCAACATGGATTGTGGATGATCAGATTATTTTTGAATTTCTGGCCTTGGAAACTCTTGGCTTTGATTAAGATTTTATGGCATACATAGTAGAAGAGGCGAATGCTGCTGTTGCAATGGAATTTTGCTTACACAACAAAATGCTTGACTACAATGTTTATTTTTTACAAGAAACACTTGGTGAACTTTATGTTCCCTTAAAGTATGACTTACAACATATAGTAAATGTTCATGTTGTTAGAGACAATCCATTGCACAAAGCATAAAAATGCTAAAGTAAAGGTCATTTGTCTACATTGAAGCTTCTCTTTTTTCTATCTTTTATAAGAATCTAAAAAAGTTCCCCACGCAGTTTGTGCATTGGATACTGTTTTGTGTAAATTGTTTGTTATAACTAAATTTGTCATAACTAAAAACCTAATCTTTATGAACATTGAGCAAAGGATAAAGCTACATTTTTATGTGGCTACTAGTATTTTTTTGCTTAAGTGCTAATTTATCTTGAAATTATTTAAATAGTTTATGGAACTTTTTATTATTGTGTTATCGTCTATTTGGGCAGTACCACGTGGCTCGGGCATTGTAACTGGTGTGTCAAATTTTTCGTCATCAATTAAAATACTTACCATCAAATTGAAATTTTATGATCAGCAAAAAATGTTTTTGTTTGGAAATAATTTATTTGGCTAGTTAACAATTTCTTTGAACATGCTCCCACCTATGTGGCGTGTACTACCCATCCTAAACTTATCATTTTAATTCCGTTTGCATTTCCATTTTTTGATATCTTATTTGCATCTTTCTTTACTTTATAAAATCCTTGAGCATTCCGGACTCATATCTCTTCTTTGCTCGACTTCTATTCTTTTGCATGAAAATAATTTTTTTATTTGAGGAAACATTGTTCCTGTTTTGGGGATCCTAATATTTCATATTTTCAAAAATGAATCTGTGAACATTGAAAAGTCCGTCGAGTCCCAAAACAAAAGTTTTTCGCAAAATCCCGAAACATTTTCAGATTGACGAACAATCATTTTTATTTCGAATTTGTTTTTCGCAAATATTTCATATTTCTACGAACTTTTAATTATATAATATGAAATTCGAAACGTCGCAACTACCCTTCTGCAGTAATTATTTTAAAATTTGCAGTATTGTCGAATTCAGTTTTTATTTTTTATAAATAGTATAACAAATTTTAAAATTTAGTTCTTTGATGTAAAAATTTGTCGAACTGTCTGTAAAATAATTTTCAAATCAAAAACCATCGTGAGGCTGATGTGGGGGCAGAGGAGCAATTTGCCTAGATCCTCAGCTTAAAAGGGGCCTCAAAATCGTGTACAATGGCTTTTGCCATTTTTTCATCTTCATATACTGGTATCGGCAATTGAATTAACTTATTGCACAATCTAAATTTCTGAAAAATTTGTAATTTTAATTCAAACTAGACGTTTTACCCAAGGTCCTCCGACTTCTATTGATGGCCGTGTGGTTAACTGCCTACCCTGAAGTCCGAATTTTTAAGATAATCGGCAATTTTCAAAAATTTTCTGAAAAATATGTTTGGTAGCAAATTTGTGCAACCGCTGTCAGCAATGTGGATAGGAGATATGGTTTGGATTTAGATAGATTAAAAGAAGACAACAGCTCTTTCACTTTGAATTATCCAATGCTAAAAGAAACAGAAGTATCAAACAAGTCTGGGGAGCTTCTCTGTGGAGGGAATCCAGACATCTGCAAATTTTCTTTCAGTTCTTTAGTAAATTGCACGATTCAATCTTCAAAGCGCTTATCCCCTGCATTACCGGCGGCTGTACAGTATCCTTGTACCTCTACCAATAATGTCTACCAACATGTTGCGAGCGTGCATTCTGCAAGTTAACGTATGTAAAAAAGTTTTGAGATCAGCGATGGGCCAAGAGTTTTTTTTTAGGGTGGGAATTTTTACCAAACGTGTTTGTTATTCTTGTGTGTACTATCTGTTGTAACCTGATTTCGGACAAGCTGTCCAAAAAAACACACCTTCAACTTAAAATTATTTGCCCACCCTAAAATATAGGTCGTCCGACTGCACCTTGCCTTCCGGTATAAAAGTCCCCATTAAAATATTGAAATACCTAATAAACGCCAGACGCTTTTATTTAAGAAGAATACATTTTTTGGTAACACAAAATATTCAAATGCTCTTTACGTCAAATCAATTTATCTGTGAAATCTAACCAAAAACTTGTTCCATCATTATTGACTCTATGAACCAAAGTACCGCGAATTCCAATGCAATGATGATGATGCACATGCAACAATTTACATGGATTCAACACCTTGTAATTCAATTTGTTTTTAAAAAACCACATAAAGTAATTCTCCATCCACGGTAAATCTGAGGTAATGCTATTCTTGTAATCGAAGCCTTTTGAAGTAATCGAAGTAATGTTATTACCAAGCGTGTTCGTTATTCTTGTATATATATACTTTCCGTTTTTATCCTGATTTCGGACAAGCTGTCCAAATAAAACACACCTTCAACTTAAATTTATTTGCCCACCCTAAGATATAGGTCGTCCGACTGCACCTTGCCTTCCGGTATTAAAGTCCCCATTAAAATATTGAAATACCTAATAAACGCCAGACGCTTTATTTAAGAAGAATACGGTATCTAAGAGCCTCCAATCAACTGTACATTTTTTGGTAACACAAAATATTCAAATGCTCTTTACGTCAAGTCAATTTATCTGTGAAATCTCACCCGCTCCGTTATTAATCAATAAGGTTACGTTATTTTAATTCTGTGATTAATTCAACTTGATGTTGTTGCCAAC
>JAYJMH010072101.1:0-11016 GCA_036873815.1 Phacellophora camtschatica | reverse complement strand
CTGAAACCTCCTTGAAGCATATCCTGCTCCATGAAGCATTTACCCCTTACCCAATGTGTGAAAGGGTGAGCAGGTTCTAAAATCCCCTTAAAGAGTTCTCTTTACCATGAATCAGTTCCCCCTTTCCCCATGTTTGAAAGGGTGAGCTGATTCTAAAATCCCCTTTAAGAATTCTCTTTGCCATGAAGCAGTTCCCCCTTCCCCCAAGTCTGAAAGGGTGAGCTGGTTCTAAAATCCCCTTAAAGAATTCTCTTTGCCATGAAGCAGTTCCCCCTTTCCCCATGTGTGAAAAGGTGAGCTGGTTCTAAAATCCCCTTAAAGAATTCTCTTTGACATGAAGCAGTTCCCCCTTTCCCCATGTGTGTAAGGGTGAGCTGGTTCTAAAATCCCCTTAAAGAATTCTCTTTGCCATGAAGCAGTTCCCCTTTACCCTATGTGTGAAAGGGTGAACTGGTTCTGAAACCTCCTTGAAACATTTCCTGCTCCATGAAGTAGTTCCCCCTTTCCCAATGTGTGAAGGGATGAGCTGGTTCTAAAATCTCCTTAAAGAATACTCATTGACATGAAGCAGTTCCCTCTTTCCCCATGTGTGAAAGGGTGAGCTGGTTCTAAAATCCCCTTAAATAATTTTCTTTGCCATGAAGCAGTTCCCCCTTTCCCCATGTGTGAAAGGGTGAGCTGGTTCTAAAATCCCCTTAAAGAATTCTCTTTGCAATGAAGCAGTTCACCTTTTCCCCATGCGTGAAAAGGCGAGCTGGTTCTAAAATCCCCTTAAAGAATTATCTTTGCCATGTAGAAGTCCCCCCTTTCCCATGTGTGAAAGGGTGAGCTGGTTCTAAAATCCCCTTAAAGAATTCTCTTTCCCCATGTGTGAAAGGGCGAGCTGGTCCTAAAATCCCCTCGAAGAATTCTCTTTGACATGAAGCAGTTCCCACTTCCCCCATGTGTGAAAGGGTGAGCTGGTTCTAAAATCTCCTTAAAGAATTCTATTTGCCATGAAGCAGTTTCCCCTTTCCCTATGTGTGAAAGGGTGAGCTGGTTCTGAAACCTCCTTAAAGCATTTCCTGCTCCATGAGGTAGTTCCCCCTTTCCCAATGAGTGAAAGGATGAGCTGGTTCTAAAATCTCCGTAAGGGGGAGCTTCTGGTAAAATTTTCAAAATTGTGACTTTTTCAATGGCTTTAATCTCTGAAAATATCCTAAAAAATATTAGCATGTTTGCATCTTTATAAAAGTAGAAACCGCAGGGTACCCAAAAATCACGAACAAAAACTTTTCATGTGCCCCCCAGATATGGCGGGGTGCGGGCAAAAAAGCATTCCGCTCAAAGTATATTTCTCCCCCACCCTGTTATTTTTTTCCAAAGCAAGTATATTGCCTTGAAACTTTGCAGGATTCATACTTTATAACCAGTCAATGCACCTATGGGCCATTTTCAAAAATTTGTATATTGTTGTCATGGAAACCACAAAAGACAATAGCAAACATTAAAATTGTCATAAAATTGTAGTGAAACAAGATTTTTCAAAACTGCCCCATAATAACTTGTCTTGCTTTTTTGAATTTCAGCTGAGCTCTCTTAACTGACTGTTTTATTCTCTTCTGGTCCTTTCTTTTGCTACCAATGTGTGTGTGGCTTCCAGAAGGTATTTCCAAAGCATTCATCACTGCATGCCTCCCAGTTGCTCCAACATTGAATTGCAACACCGCAGAACTAACTGCAATTTCAACAAACATCATGCCCTTGTTTCTGTGCTTAGGGCACCTGTTCCATACAAGGGAATTAAATGACTCATTTGTATTTTGTGAAAATCCTGGCAAACACCTCTTCAATAACTTTTCATGACTCAGTCTATCAAATAGTGGAGACAAAAATTTTAAGAAAATATTTTGTCAAGATGGTAGCTCTTGTTGACAAAAGTTGGAACTCCAACTTCCTTGCTATTTTGGTAAGAACACCAGCTACCTTTTGGACAATATTCATGCCTCTCCTCCTGGTTATCAAGTTTTACATTGTGAAACAAAACTGCTTTTATTGCTCTTTGCATATTTTTCACTCCATTTTCAACATCAACTTTAGATTTGGCATCCTTGACTGCACTGCTTCTGATTGCATTCCCATAGTATTTTTGTAATTTATCTATGACAGGCCTTGTAAGCCGTCCTTTACTACCACCAATTGCTTTTCCATCTTCAAGTTTCTTCCCTTTTGCCAAGTTTATGATATTTTTCCTCATTCTTTTTTGGAGGTTTCCTACACAATCTAGCTTATTCACCCTTCTACGTTGAGCAGTGCCTTCCTCACGTTCATTTTCCCATACTTGGAATCTTTTTGAGTTCACCCATATCTGATAACCAGCTGATATTTTATCCATTTTTTCATATTTGGCACCATCCTTGCAAACCCAATTAATGTCCCATATGTCTGAATGTGCCTTGCTGTCACCATCACAGACCATATCCATGTATTGAACATGGTGCTTTTCAATAGAGCGATTCCATAGCAATTTCGCAGCCTCTCTCTCCATTGCCCCACTGGAGCCTTCATAATTTTTCTGGCATTGTCCGCTTTTCTTACGTTTCTCCATCCAAGCAGAGTGCTTTTCAGGAACTTTCTTCAGTTTATTTCTAGCCTCACAGTTCTCGCATACTTTTGACATTACTGCAACGTCAAGGACATAACCTGTGTCAATTGAAACAATTACCCCAACACCAAATTTTGCTGTGTAGCCTCCTTTGCTCCAGGTGATCCAAGATAATCTAAACATGATATACTAATAAGTGCCAATAGTGGATTTTTCCCTGAACATTTATTTCTCTGACTTTCTTTAAATTTATTTTAAACTTTTTAATTTATATTTCACGGGAACAAAGAGGCAGACCAAGCATTGTGTCAAAGCATCCTGAAATAGTGCCAGAAATTAATCGCTTTATTCAGCAAAACATGCCAAAAGCCATTTACGTTGGAGAGATAGGGTGATGTATTTAAACGGCGTCAGTCTGCAAAATATTGTCACACACTTGTCCAAGAAGTTTGGTCTCAAGGTAAGCAAGAGCATGGTTCACTGTTGCATGCTCCCTCCAAGGCTAAATACTGCCAACACACGTCGCTTCAAAGAATATGTGAACTGAAAGGTTCCTCCGAAGAAAAATTGTTGCGAGAAGACAGTCCACCAGGATTTTCAATATAAATACTCACAAGTCAACTATATCAATGAGATGGAAGCTCTACATTCAGACAAAACACTTGTGTTGCCAATCGACAACAAAACAAAAAAAACGATCAACAAACAATCACGACCTTCCATATTGTGATACAAATCTTGTTACTGCTGGCTATCAAATAATGAAAACAAAGCAAAAACGCTTGTGCAGCTCTTCACCTAAACGCAATCAAAAGAAACAAAAAGTCAAACGCCCAAGATCTTTGTCAGAGTCATCTCAAGAAATAAATGTTCCAAATTGCAGACTGACTTCTGATAAGCTTGGAGGAAACAAGATTTTGTGCCCAAGAACAGGTCAATTGACCATCCAAATGTATTGTTCCAGATATTGTTCCAGATACGTGTTGGAATTTGTCCATTGTAAGAGTGCAGATTGTCTACACTGTACACCCCTGCCTAAACCAACCAACGAATTTGTTGATGTGATGAATACGTTTGGTAGTCCCTGTCCCCAGCGAGGTCCACTTTTGACATTATAAAACGTTCATAGAAGCAACAAGGGAATTATCAACAGCACAAATTATGGTGTCTGTATGCATGAAGGATGTTCGTAGACATTTTTTTTGAAAGCTGATAACAAGCGACATGATATTTTTTTGGACCAAAAACAAAATTTAAGAAAAAATCCAAAAAACCCAGTAGAAATGCAAAGATTTATACTACACATCTATTTATATAACTTACTGTATTCTCTTCACTTAGCGTTTTTCATAAGTTTTACATTTAAGTAGGCCTACATTACAAAACTATAATCTCATTATAACAAAATTATAATCTCATAAATATTTCACAACATTCCTTTTGTTTTCTGAAGAATAGTCTCTCAAACAAATTATTTGTTGTGAAAAATCTTGTACGCTTTTTTATAGTGTCTATGGCTCTTTTAAGGCAGTAAAGTGCCCTTTGCTTTGACCAATTGTACTATTCAAATGAAATGAAACAACAAAATGAATAATGAATGAAACAACTTAAGATGCATCTCTTTTACTAAAAACTCAGCTTAAAAACTGGATACAAAAAACTAGTTTCTTGTTAAGCATTCAAGGAACAGAATTCCAGAATGTTCTACAAAATAAATAAAACTTCAAATGAAACCTAAAACCGATTGCTGGCTATAATATTATCCGTCGACCGTGGAAACGCGAGGCAATATGAATCGTGATTGGATCAATCTTTTTCCATGTGAAACAGCTATCATAAGCGTCAGAAATGAAATTAAACATTTTTATTCCCATGATTTGTGATCCTGACCCTCCTTTACCACTCTCTTGGCTGAGACTGAAGGCTCAGACTGAAGTTGAAAACAGTAGGGAGTTTTGGCTGATAGGGAAAATAGAAGAGAAATCGTAAAATAAACGTAGATTCAACAAAATCATAAAATTACAGATACATTCTTAGAAAGGCAATAACATTTGTATTAAAACACTTAACCAAAGTTTTTCATTATGAATTCTACATAATTGATTTGAATAAAGGTGTGTTTTTGAATCATTCTTTTGGGGGTGAATTGTGAAAAAAAATCATAATTTTGTTTACATAATTTTAAATTGTTATCGGTAACATTGATGCAGTATCAATATATTTAACATAAATTATTTACCATGGGAAATAATATAAAATTTAAATTTAGGATCCCCTACTATGCAACGGTGGTTCTTTTTCCTTGGCTCCCCTTTTGTCCATTGAAGAGATGGTTACAAATTCCCACACCTAGGGATCAATCAGAAGGCTATTTCAAGAATTGGGATATAAAGAAAAAGAGAGTTGTTCAAGATATCAGGAAACTTCGTTCCTATGGGTATAATGACAAATTTTGCACAGGCCATCATTAATGCAGCCATTACTGGATACAACAATGAGCCTTACAAGCAATACCTAGACAGCACTTAAAATGATGATTTGCAAAAACTTTGTTTTTACGTGCACTGCACATATGGTGAAAAATATTAAAAAACATGCAGAAGCAAAAAAGATTACCATGGGAATCTTCAAACAAACATATGGGAATGCGATATTTTTGGACGTCTTATTAATAGTTCGTCCCTTGAGGATGCTACAAATATAGTTAAGGCCACCTTAGTAGTTTTCCAATCACAATTCTCATGAAAAAGAACGAAGACACATAATGATGGCGTTAAGCCAAACAAAACAATTGCCCTTGTTAGAGACTTGACAAGTCTAGCATGACAACAATATCTAAATTTTTGTTAAATTGAATATTGTGCATTCCTTTTTATCAATTTTGATTTATTATGTTATTATGTGATTGAATTGATAAAGACATTATACTAGGAGTTACCTTTGATCCTGTTCGGAATATTTTAACGTTTTTACCAACTTTAAAGTTGAAATGTATGACAAATTATTTCATAGTAAACCAAGTCTCATTGTTGTCTGTCCCAGGGGGCAGTACTAGCTAACTACCGTAGGGGGTGTGTCTGATGAAATCTTGAGCTGACCCAAAAATATACTTGAGTGAGAACACTTATGGAGCATGCTATGATACAATTTTGCGGCCAAAAAATCTTTTCATTAACATTTCTATGCTACTTCCTATTATTAAACACAAAAATATTTGATTTCAAATTTATGGAGGAAAAAATACATTCTTCTATGAAACATTTTTCAGACCAAAAAATAAAATATTGAGTCGAAATCCCAAATTCAAAATTATAGGACACACCCCTGCCCAAGCCAGGTTGTAATGCCCCTAGGGTGTCTGTAAAGCATAGGTATTAGCACCCAAGGGTGCCACTGAATGAAGTGCAAATCTTTGAAATGCAAATGTTGTTAATTAAAGCAACTAGAAAACAATTACATTTATATTTCTAGAATATCATTAAATTTCGTTTTTGCTTAGTTTTAGATTACTGTTGATGTTATCTTATATACTCTTGTATTAGTTTAGTTTTTTACGAACATGTACTTATATACCTACATGTCTTGAATTTGAATAAACATTTTTTAAATTACGAAACATTTAAACCTCATTTTGGGATGTAAATTTCCTTTGTGAATGGTGTAAACTTAAGTTAAAATTTGAAAAGTTTTAAAGTTTAAAAAATTTTAAAAACTTGAATTTGCAAAACTTGCAAAAATGAGAACATGCAAAAGGTGTAATAATAATCAGATAGAAGATGAGATTAATTTTCTTGTTGATTGCCCAGTAACAAACACTTGATAATCCAATATATGACCACTTGGGCCACAGATATCTTAATGGTTACAAATTATTTGCAACTGAAAAGAATCAAGCATTTAGGCAGAGAAAGATTTTCAGACCCAAAAGTATATTACCGAAATCGAAACCCCAGACCCAAAAATATAGGACACGCCTCCTATTCCTGGGAATGTTCTCTTATTGTTTACATGCTGTAATCTCGGTAATTCTTGTTTTTATTTTTTCGGTAGCTTTAAGAGTTTAGCTAGACCATGCACCAATTGTGCATCAGGCCGATTATAAAAAAGCTTATCGTTTTGGTTTCAATTCAAATTATTTAGGCCTAAGAAAAACACAGAGAAATTGAAGCAGGAAAAAGGAAAATTACCCTCAAAATAACACATTTTACTGAAATGTTGCGAAAACAAATTTTGCCAACAGATAACAATAGACAAGGTGAAGTTTAAATTTTACCTTTAATAGAGTAACCACATGATTAGATTATTACTGCATGATCGCTGTGTCCATCAACCATAACCCTGTCTGTCTTTGAGGCATTGCCCAAGAAGCCCATTCGCTTATATGTGTGTTAAATAGTTGACAGACCTGCAACAAACAGGACATTCTTGCCACAGTACAAATGTATCATATTCAAATTTGAACAGACCTGAACTGACAAATGAAGAGAAGGACAAAGAATAGACACATTACAATTCTATTTGCTAAATGTGTTACCACTGACAACAAACCGATTCCCAGGCCGTATGGGACACCATACCCATTAGTTTGCTTTGGGTTCAAATTTCAATGGTAGATACATATTGCATACATAAAAATATGCCAATTTTGCTGTTCTACGAACGAAGGATCCTCGTTTCTAATAGCTCGTTTTCTTTCTTTTTTCTTTTACGAGGATGGAGAAAGATGCTGGTAGAATATGCGATTACATCATTGTTGTGTGAAAGCTATTAGTTTAAAATAAAATAAAATACGTATTTATTTCAGAGATGTTATGAATTGTTTTTTGATTATTTCGAAAAGGCTCAAACTGTCGCCAAAGAAATATTGTGGTTTTGTAAACTGTATGTAGAAGAAAAGGTATGGACCGGACAGCAAGAAGAAAAAGTATAGAGTATGGACAGGACAGCAAGAAGAAAAAGCGAGGAGCGTGTGTGTGGTGCACATATTATATAATATATATTATAATGACTATTATTTCTATTATATAATAAAGACACACATGACATATTTCTATTATATAATAAAGACACACTTGACTTCTCTTTTTCAGCTGATATTGTTGAGCCAGCAACCAAGAAGAGGGCACTCTTCAGACTGTCTGATGGTGATGCAGAGAATTTTGTTAAATATTTGCCAAATCACCACCCACACCACCACCAGAAATTTTTCATTTCGTCATAAAATTCTCATAATTGGATGATGGGTGTTTAAAACACTTCTTCAAAGCAAACAGTTTTGTTACTGAAAGGGTGAAAGCATCGTTGTGAAATTAATTTTTTGGGGGAGGGGGCAGAACATCATGGCAAGAAACTGTTTGACAAAAATCTTTTGAACTACCCATTTAATTCTGAATGATATTTGAAGTAAGAAGGAAAATAAATTTTCTCGAGCAAGAATTGATGAAATTTTCAATTTTTTAAAATGTCACAACAAAACCCCCTCCCTAAAACGTCGTACTGATGCTTTCGTTAACAAAATTGATATGTTTGCAGTCCCTTATTTAGATTATGCATTTTTTATATAAAAAAAACCTAGCTCAGACAGGCCCTAGAAGTAAAATTTTCTTTTTTTTGGAGATTTGATCACATGTGCTCCGAAAATAGTATAGATACAAAAAAGCATACAAATTTGGAATCTTAACACTTGATAACAGTTAATGTATGGATTTTAACTGCAAACAAAATAAATCAGTATCCCTGTTAATGACAAATTCTTGATTGTTTGCACTGATACAAAATATTCAAAATTGAAAAGTTTTGTACATGGTTTCTTATATATGAAGTTGGTTTTTTATAAAAAAAAATTTATTATAACTTTTGTATGGATTCTCAGCATCATGAAGGTTCCAGTAGCCAATGAAGCAGTACTTGTCTATCCAATGTTTCTTGATTATATTTTTGAGATGTTTCTTGTTTCTTTGTTATAATTTTTACTTGAAGTCACTGCTTCTTGAAACCTGAAAAATTACATCTTGGCTCAGGGAGGGGGCATGCTAAAAATTATATGGTAGTGGGGATGCACCATTTTTAGGTGTACTTTTTTATTGAAAAATACAGAATAATGACTATGTGTACATTTACAGAAAAGTAGGTAGGTACCCAGAATTATGGGCATTCATTTTATAAATGTTGGAATCATATACACATATCTTTTTATAGGAAACTAAGGTCCAGGGTTGGTATTCAGTTTCTTCATTTTTTCTATTGTCTTACATAGTTGCACACTTTAATATTTAAGAATATAGTCTATGACAATATTGAAGCTCAAAATTTAAGAAAATGCAAGACTTTAATTTGTCTGAGTTTTCTCACAAAACAAAAAAGCAAGTGTGACTTACACACTATATGTTTTGAAATACATCCGTCCTGTTGGGTCAAGTGTGACCAAGTAGAGAACATTTGATCTTCAAGCAAATTTACACCTGCTGCTGGATTAGAATGATTTTAGGCTCAGAAAACGTAATTGAATATTGATGCTTGGCAAAAATTTAGGTATTGCAACTTTACAACATTTCTACCTCTTATTAATTGGTATATTGTTCGTTTTTGCATAGTCAATAGAAAAAACTCTGGTCTGGAAACCTATTGTTCTGTCCTTTTGTTCTCGTAGAGAACTTGAATAAAACTTTTATTTTTATCACGTGACCTAAGTAAGGGGACGAAAATTCACGAAAATGGCAAACAAAGACGACTTTATAAGAGGGGAAACTCTGGATGTTTTCTTGGATATATTGGACGAAGAATTGCTAGATGAAATGTTCCAAGACGAAATTGACGTAGCAGTAGAAGATACAAACGTTCAGGATAAGGCTTCAGCGGGTTTTAGTTGCGAAACATGAAAGGAGGCCTAAACCGACACATGAGAGAAAAACATGGCCCCAAAGAAACTAACGTTACAGCCATAAGTGAATTAACACCAGCTGCTATCGTTGATCTCGTGCAGAAATCTAAAGATGAGCTGTTAAATAATGAATGCTATCCAAAAATCATGTGGGATATTATTGCCGATTACCAGTTTCAATTAAGCGAAGGCCTACGCAATGAACTAGAAATTGCTTTAGGCATCCTTAAAAAATATGCTGATGGAGAAAATATTTATTCTTTTTTCCACGGTGAAATTGTAAGAAGTGCAAGTACACTTTTTGCAAATCTGCAACCACCTATGTCAACACTTCTTGCCAAGAAGCTTGGAGACAACATTCTGCATTTTTTCAGAAAACAGAAGCAGTTGCCTTGCTCTAAGCCTTGTGACCCAATTAGTCGAAAAGAAATGGGTGGCCTGCAGTATCTGGCTGGATATGTGGTATTCAAGTTTTTGAAAAAAACTAGAAATGGCTCAAATTACAAATCCGAATCTAGCCAGTCACAACTTCATAGAGGAGGAGAACACATCCCAGAGGTTGATTGCCACTCAAACACGAGGAGGGTTAACTGCTGTTAAGAAAGAGATCCAGAAAAAATTTTTATGTGCAGAAGAAGTGTTCAGAGCCCACACCTCAACACCCAGTCATTTAAAAAAAATTGATTTGCAGTCCATGGTAAATAATCTGTTGATGGACACAGTAGTCATAAGCATGTATAACAGTTTAGTTGAAACTGCCACTTTACCAATAGACTCGGAAGTAAAAAATAATCTGCTCGAAAACATGTTAAAGCTATACCTTCGTGTAAGGGCATTTTCATTTTCAAGAGATGTTACAGGGAAGCACAAGTATGCATCAAAAAAGAGTAAAACTAAAGCTTTGCGGAAGGACGTCAAAAAGGCAACAGATAAACCAAACATTAGTCAATAAGTATGAGCTAACAATCAGAGACACATTTACACAGCTTGGGATCTTATTTAAAAATTGTGCACAGTAGAACAAAAACCCACATGTAAGAACCACAACTTTAAAGAACTTTTACCATAAAATTTTCACCATAAATTTCTGAAAAATTCTGTAAATTTGTAGAAACTAGAAGAATATTTCAAAAGTCAATGCAATTAACTATAACGTAGTTTCTGCACTTTTCAAGTATTAACTGACCAAATTTATTTGAGCATTTTGAAATTTTACATGCCCTGTTCTTACATAGGGGTTTTTACGGTAATGTATATATTTAGTAAGTTTAATTGTGTTAGATTAATAAACTTTCCATATTTTCACGAATTCAAATATTTGGTTCCTCAATGACACAACCCTGCCCACAAACACATGCACAGTAAATTGATGAGTTCCCCCAGAAAGTAATCACTAATCACTTTTCATACTGGCTGACCATTTCTTTAAAGGAGTGTTATCAACAACGTACCAGGAAACTTTGCGTTTTTGTTTGTGTGCTCCTACTGTGTTGCCTGTAACAGGAACAATGGACCGCTGCATCCGTATAGTATTGGCATTGTACCCAAATTG
>JAYJMH010072090.1:0-11016 GCA_036873815.1 Phacellophora camtschatica | reverse complement strand
TGCTGAATTTCCAGAGGGTTTGTATTCTTCACCTTCTTATACTTTTACGATAGATGAAGATTCAAGTCAGCAACTTTTTGTTGGGTATTATGATTTAGATGGCGTCTTAGACCCGTTGCTCAAGAACTTAACGTTTGCGATACAAAATAATACGGTTATTAATAGTAGCTTGTCGGTTCAAGTTGCGAAGAATACTGCTGGCGTTTACGGGGTTAAAGTGAAGTACTTGCCTGCAAAAGACTTTTTTGGCACTCAAACGATTAAGGTAGATAATGATTCAGGTAGTAATCCTCAATATATTACTATGCAGGTTAATTCGGTTTATGATCCGATAAGGGTTTTGCTAAACAATCCGATAATTTTAGATGAGGATAATGGTGGATATAACTATTTCTCTACCAATACACTGTATTCAATTACAGCAGAAAGTAGTGAGATTTTTGAGGTCAAGGTTATTCATGTTTCCAATATGGATTTGTTTGATGCTACACCGACGATTCCCAATAGTTTCAGTGTCCAATCTCAGAATATCTATCATCCAGCTAAGCAAAACGGTTTGCGGTTTAACCTTGCGGCAAATCGCTCTGGCTTCTCTACGGTGACTTTACAAATTTCTGGCAACCGTTCTTCAGCAACCTTACAAATTCCAATCAGTATTCGCCCAATTAATGACGCTCCTGTTCGTACAAGCGGTACATCCACCTATTCGTGGCAACGTTCAACGGCTTCAGTAACTGGATTAAATTCTGTTGCGGTATTTGATTTAGGGAGGTTTGAAAGTCAGGGTGTTGATGTAACCCAATCAAAAATTACCCGCATGGAGTATTCTCACTTGCCGTTATTTGGGGCTACGCCAACCTTGAATTGGAAGGTATCGACAGTTAATAGTATGGCGACCTTAAGCCTCACCTTTTCAGACCTTTTAAAGATTGGTATGGCAACTATTACTTATGTTGTCTATGATACAGGTACACCCATCGCCTCTGTTACGCAAACAATAGTAATAGGAATAGGTGGAAAAAATAGCACCCCTGCTCTTTCTTTTTCATGGATAAATGCACCAAAACGTGAGATAAGGCGGGTTGTTTCTGATAGTACTGAGGTCTCTAACGGCAAAGCTTGGGAAGCCTTTAATAGCAGCTCCAGTAGCTGGCAGCAGGGACCTAGGATGCCAGAGGGTTACAACGTTAGAATATGGAGCAGCAGCTCGTATCTCGGTTATATAAACTTTGGATATAGAGAATATAGAACCGAAATGTTTTCTAGTTTGGGTTCTCGGTCTTCTGGGCCTGCTTGGCCTGTTTGCACGCAAAGTCCAAATGCTACCGATATGCAACAAGTATTTGATAGTAGCCGATCTAATTCCTACTACTTCTCTTTTTGTCTTTCTCCACAATGGTTTTATGACGATAAACTTTATCGCAGTTATGCGCCTGGCTCTTATGTTAATATTGGACTGACAAGGTATGCAGTACCCATTCCTCCTTCAAATTTTTCTTATCAGTATCGTTTAGGGCAAAAATATGATGTAGACTCGATTGTGATTCGTCCTTTACAAACCTCAGATAGTCGAACGAATGGGCATAGTAGTTTAGGCGGATTGGTCAATCATAAAAATGCACTTGAGGGAGCGGATGTGGTAGTGTTAGGGAGCAATACTGAAGCATTTCGCCGACAACTGGTTGCACCCAGTACTGGTTTATATGAGAATAACCTAGATACTTCGGATATTATAGTACCAGTTAATAGGATGATGACTACCTTTAAAATAGAAAAAAACAATATTTCAAGTCGCTATGATATCGAAATGAATAAATTCCGATCTTATTCTGGAGGTTCGGCAACTCTTTTTCTTTTTTGGCAGGCACAAATTGGATTTTCAGAGATTTTTATTTATGGAAGAGCCGTTCCTCTGTCGACTGTGGATGAAAGTACGGGCGTGATTTCTATGGTTTTGCTAAAGAATACGAGAGCAACACTGCGTATTCAGGTGGATTTGGGTAAGAATGGTAAGGATTTAGAAGGTGGTGACGTGCTTAAGAGAATTGAGCTTGCAGGGTCATCAAGACTTTTTGAGAGTCATCCACTTTCATTAGTGGCGGATATTAGTAGTGCGAATACGTATATTTTAAATATTATTCCAGATAAGGATGAGACGGGTTCTGCTGATGTACAGCTTTCGGTGTCAGATACTGGGGTTTATGGCGATATAATTTCTCGTGCTATTGGTAAGAGGATAAAAATTGAAGTTAAGGAAGATAACCCTTTTCAAAAAGTGTCTATTGTTACTAAGGCAATTACTGAGGTGCGGCTTTCTTCGACGACCCGCCGTATTAACAAAAAGGGTATCTATCAGACTACGGTAACCATCGTGGCAGAAGGGGGGGATGGTAACATTTTTTCTGGGAGCATACAGCAAATACTTACGGCGAGTAGTAATCCCCCTTTTCTTGTGAATGTGGCAGTTAGTTCAAATTTTGCTTCTACTACGCAAACCAATACGCTTGAAATTCCATTGAGTTTTTCAAATTTAGGTTTTGGAGGTACGGCGACTGTTAGCGTAGTAGTTACGGATAGCCTGTCAAAGAAAAAGACAACGCGTACTTTTACGGTTGAGAGTTTTGTTCAATCAAAGCCTCCTCAATTATTTCGATCCTCAAAACTGCTGATTCACCCTGAAACTGCGCGAGCGTTTGAGGGTTATTTATATGGTATTTCTAAAGCAGGTACACTGAATGCGGATCAGCATAGGGTGGCTTTAGCCAGATCTGATAATTTTGGAGTAGTGGATTTGGCACCTCTTGATGATAATCATAAATCGTTATGGGATGTACACTACTATCCGTTTTTAACGGGAACGACGAGGGTTTATTCTGCTATAAAATATCTTAATAACAATATCTGGGGGAATGTATTAAGAGCAAACTCTGATCTCTTTCCAGTCATTTATCAAGACCCTCCGCAGATATATCCGAAATTGCCCTTTGGATGGGCAGGGGATGCATGGGGGAATGATCATGCCGGCAAAACAAATCTTTGTGTGACGGTGGGAGCCCCGAGCAATGCGAATGCCCCTCTGCCGACTAGCAACCTACGTCCTGAGTTTTGTAATGGAACGGGAACCGCAGCACAGCCTGCCTTATATCGATATCAGGCGATTCCGAAAATGGGTAATTATGAGTACCTTAAACAGGCGTCATCTGCCGTTAGTACCGTTAGTACGGCACAGTTTATCTTTTTCTCTCCTGATGGTGGGACATTTGCTGATTTTGTTTTAAATGTAACGGCAACGGGTGGTGTAGCGACTTGGACGACAGCTTTTAACTCAACGGGTGTAATTATCATTAATCTCTCTTTTACGTACAAGCAAGAGGATTTTCTTATTAAATCGTCTGTTGAGCTCGCCGCCTCTATGTTAGGTAAATTGGTGACAACGTCTCTGAGCTTTTTTTCGCCGTTTTTAATGACGATTTCTACGGGTAGTACTACTTTCACTAATACGGCTATTCTTACTGAGGGTCAATTGGAGGCGAATGGTTCTTTTACTAAAGGTGTTGCTAATAGTGCTTATACGGTGGAGGTGTTTAAGCTTGATTTTAATCTCAAGCCTGATATAGAGCCTTCTTTTGCGGTGTCAAATATCCGTTATAGTACCTTAACGGATGTTTCAGAAAGCACCCCATTAGTGTTGGTAACGGGCAATGATTTATTGATGTTTGGAACACTTGAACCTTATAATTTGGCTCCACCAAGATTTTCTTGGCGTAAAACTTCTGATACCTCGTATATGGTGGATATGCATTTGGATCAGTATCAACAAAATCGTTATGGGATGATGAGTTTCCAGCTTACGGTTTCTGCTGATGGTGGTGGAGCGTTTGCTCCGAAACAAACACAGGTCTTGAATTATCGGGTGTTGGTTAAAAATACTGATGATCCAGCGTATATTGATACGAATTCAACAGTTCGCTTGAGTTTCAGTACGAGAGCACAATCGGTTTATCTTTCTTTGAATTTAGGAGATGGTGATTATTTCGATGAAATACTCACCGCACAAAATGCTGATGGCGGTCGTCATTATGTTTATGCAAATGGAGTGCAATCACATGCTCCTGTGGTGTCATCTCTAAACTTTAAATCTAGTTCAGCGACAGTAAGACCTGTAGATCAAAATCAATTGGATATCGCTAATACCGTTGAGACTCGTAGAGGGTCTCGTCATAAGATGCGAGTGGAAATACCAGGACTGCAAAGTCTTGGCAGTCTTCCCAGTTCTACTGTAGCTACCATTCATTTACCGTTTAGTATTCGTCAAGCTAAATTTTTACCGCAAGATTTGCCAGAATTTTTAGATAGTTTGGCTACTGTTGAAGTTAAAATGACAACATTAAACTATTCTATTGAGTTTGTTAATACTGCACGTCAGGCTCCTATTGCAACATTATCTACATCAAGATTATTTGTAAAGCAATTTTCAGCACTACATAAAATTCCGATTACAGATATCCAAGATTTCAATAATAATACGATTACGATTACCGTAGTTGCTATGCCGACTTATATGTTTACGACACGCCCAGAAACGGTATTTTCTTGGTCAAGTACTGTGGTGCGTAATGTGATTGAGGCAGGTGGTTCCGCGAATTCGGGGCATATTTATTTCAGTCTTTCAGCGGAAGATTTGACTGCCTCGCAGTTGGTTACGGCAACGATTTCCGTGCTACTTTCAGCAGGTTCACTGGTTACGACTAAAACAATGGAGGTGGTTGTTGAAGAATTGGTTAGTACGCCACAGTTGTATGCTGTGCCAAGGGGGGTGAGTCATGACGTTGCTGCGATGTATGGGGGTAATCTTTATTTTTATCATGAACAACCTTTGAAATGGAGCGATGCTCGTGCCTTAGCAAGGTCATTAGGAGGACGCTTGCTATTTCCAGAAACGCTTGAAAAAACCAATTTTTTCAAGCGGCGAATGACTTTTTTTCAAAATAAGTATAACTATACTGATATTAGAAAATTCAAATGGATGGCATTTAATGATATTGCCGAAGGTAATTTTGGATTGGATTATTTTTATATAGCGGATTACTCAAGAGAAAATAAAGTTATAAACTCCACCAAGAGTATCTATATTGGCTATTATATTAGTAAGGAACACAACGGAGGTGCTTTTCCGACCAATGATGCCTCAGATCGCCGAGTAGCCCCCGGAATGTTTATAGATTGGGCGGTGAGGGATAATATTACTTATAATGAACCCAATGATCTGGTATTGGGTGAGGGTGATACGCCTCCAAAGAGCCAATCCCCTTCAGGTGCAACCACTGAGGATTGTGGTGCTTTTCATCAACATGGTGCGAGTAATTTTTACGTCAATGATTGGGCTTGTGATATTGCGTTGCCTTTTGAGATTGAGGTATTTAACCTTAATCTTGTACCGACAGAGCTTCAACGTTTTGAAATAACCGAACAGGGTCAATCAACTTTCTCAGTACTCATAGTGGATTTAGATGGTGATAAATTTAGTACCCCTACGATGAGTTATCGTTTCCCTACAGGGGTTGGGGCTGAGATTGATTTTAGTGTTGTAAGCACTTTAGTGGAGCATTTATCAACAGGGGTGAGTGTGTTCCATACTCTTGTTCGGCATAATGTAGATATGCCTGGATTTTTAAAAAAAACCTCAATTACCTATTCTTTGAATGGTGGTCAGGATGAGATCACAGCACCTGTTTATGTGTATGCAATTAACGATACGCCAACATTAGGAACCTCTGCATCAACATTTAGCTATACTGTGCTTGAGGATGCTACTACGATGGCGTTTACTCTTAATATGGGAACCTATGAAATTTACGATAGAATTCAGCGGGTGGAGCTGCATAATTTTAATCGGGCAGGTTTGATAGCCGATAATATGACGACAAATACGGTGTGGCGTGTGAGCTATTCAACAGGCTCTTCTACGGCGACTTTATTGATGGATTTAAAGTTGTTAGCAAACCGTTTTACAAGTTCAACTTGGTCTACTGCAAATTTTGATTTGGTGGTCTGGGATGCTGGATTTTCAACAGCTGGCAGTACCACTGGAACAGCTACTGGGGGGAGCAAGCGGTTATCTCAACCGATTGAATTAACGGTGCTTCCAGTGAATGATCCGCCAGAAACTCCGCCAACGTCGGCAGCGGTTAGCTTTTATTCCACGGAAACCAAAACCGAGCAGAAAATGTCCTTTACCATAAGAGGTTTTACTCCAGGTCCTTTTGAGAGTTCAGATAAACTGGCATCCTTTACTGTTGCGTCACCTATACCGATACCCAATGCACCAGGTACGAATAAAGGGAAATTAGAGTGGCGCGTTGTTCCAAATGCAACTAGTAGCGAATTGACACTTGAAGTTACACAAGGTGCTTATAGGTATGGTCATTATTACGCACCTTTGAGGCTCGTTGACAGCTTTGGTTCTAGTGCTACTTTCAACGTCTATTTCTATATCAAAGAGGTGAATGATGAGCCTATATTTCGACGAAATTCAACTCAAAATGTAAATCATATCGTATTAAATTTAGCAGAAGATTCAACCAATACCACCGCCGTCTTTGTTGTTACGGTTGAAGATGGAATTTATGAAAGCGGTCAGATCTATTTTCAGGAATTTATTCTAAATAGTGATGATGATTCAGTTTTACGCAATCAGTTCACAAAGAGTACGCTTTTTAGCTATAAACGGGCTGTTAAAAAGGCCGAAGTTAAGCTATCGGGAACGACAGGTACGAATACTTTACGCCTTAATGTTGGGTTAGTTAAGGATGCTTTTGGCGTGGCAACTTTTACCGTTGTGATAAAAGACTCTGGTAACTCAGAAGAGAAGGATATTAAGCAGAGTACTTTAACGGTGGCATTGCATATATTGCCAGTACAGGATCCCTTGCGTTTTTATGTATCGACTCCAGTTATTCAGCTAAATGAAAATGACTCAGCATTAAACTTAGTACCGATTTATCAACTGGGCGATGTAGATAATGATATCGTTACTCTTTCCGTATCAGCTTCTGATCCTTCATTATTTGCAACGACACCGAGTGTGTCGGCTAATCCGTATGTTTCAATTCAACAGTTTAAAGATCGTACAGCGAGTACGACAGGTAATTTATTTTTTGTACTTGCTAAAAACAAGTCTGGCATTAGTACGATTACGCTTAAATTAGATGATGGTCTTAGATTAGCTGATGGCTCCCCAACAACTCATAGCGTGCGAACGCAAGAGGTTGTGGTACGGGTAGCGGCAAAAGAATATCGTCCGCAGATAGTGCAGGACTTTGCGAGTTTACTGTCTTCCCCGAAATATCATTTAGGCAAGGCTTATTTTGGTACCGGTGGTAGTTTATTCGCTAATTTGATTTTGAAAGATCCAACGGGTTCAGCGAGCCTTGATACGATTTCTAATTTGCTTAGAGGAAAAGGAGCGCAGCTTTATGAGCCTTCAACTGAGAAAGTTCATGCTCAGTTCTATAATCAGATTAAATCAATTGCGGCAACACAGGATACGTATTTCTATGTTGGGCTTCGTTCTTCTACTTTTACGGGTAACGGTGGCAATCTTATTAATGCGGGTAATACCAGTTGGTACTCTTATTCAGGCTATCCGTGGGTGCAAAATCTTAATAATGATAGCAATCTTAATTGGGCATTATGGGCGTACCAACTGCCTAATGTAAATTTTCAAAAAGTCAACACAACGACTGATCATTGTTTAGCTTATCAAGTGCTGAGTGCGTCTTCTGTTCAGAAATTTCAAGCTTTCCCATGTACCAGTTCATTTATTAAAGGTGCTTTAATAGAAATTCCAAGTGCCAGTCTTAAGGATCAGCCGAATATAGTGATTAATACGACTGAGGATTTACTTGTGCACCAATCAATAACCCTTTATGGTATTGATTTGGATTTAGCCTCGGCTACGTTAGATTGGAATTTTTCCACTCAAGCGAGCTTTATAAATGCGATAGAATCTACGGTGAATTCATCAAATGCAAAATTCGGGGTAACAGAATTAAATTTGAAGTTTCAGATGGAAAAAAATCAGTATGGCAATACTCAGATGGGGGTTCATTTAACCGATGGGGCTTATACGGATACGCTGACGATTAAGATTAATGTCATCCCCGTTAATGATACGCCGACAATTGTCACTAACCCAACAATAATGGTACCTGAAAGGACTGATACCACCTCACGTGCTTCCTTTATCTATCATCTTGGTGAGTTTGAGGCTGCTGATACTTTGGATTTACAAAATTCCACCATTGTTCAAATAACAGGTGATACAGACCTTCTTGATAGTACCCCGATTATTTCTTGGGGAAAGACGGCGACAGCCTCACTTACTCCAACCCGTCAACTTTCTTTTGATTTTGATTTGAATGTGTCGGAATCAGTACGCGGAGGCAGGCTAACTCTTTCTATAAAACTTACTGATACGGCTGCCAATAGTAGCTATACAGGCGGTGTACGATCGGTGACCACAGATGTGGTGGTTATCGTTGTGGCTGTTAATGATCCGCCTGTGTTTACGACTAATGTGAATACAACGAGCGTGGTTGGCGTACAGCCTATTGAGTTTCTTGAGGATACGATATCAACTCAACTTATTACCTTTCATTTAGGTGAATGGGAAACGACAGATCAAATTAGTTTTACAACGATAACCAATATTATTGATCCAGAACAGATTTTAAGTCAGGTTAATTTATCTACGGTTAGCTCTGTTGTGGGTGGTTATGCAACGATGTTGCTCACATTCCATCCTAAGCCTGATAAATCTGGGTACAGTACGTTGAGTTTTGTGGTAACCGATGTTGGCGTTGGTTGGGGTGGTCCTAAGACTTCTACGAGGGTGTTTAGTATATATGTTATTCCCGTCAATGACCCACCAATTTTTTTAACGACTGGTACCGTTTTTGCCGATGAAGATCAAGGTTCTTACACTTTAGGAGAGGCTTATTCAGTGTTTATGGGTGAGTCAAATGATACCTCACAGGCAATCACTCTAACCAATTTGCAAGTATTTTTACACCCTTTGGCGAGAACCTTACTTTCTAAGCGAGATGGTATTTCCTCCCCTACCTTGTTTATAAGTGGTAAAGAACCTAAGGTGAGTGAGACTCTTCACTATGCGGGTTATAGTACGTTAGGGATATCATTTTGGACGACTCCAGATGCCTATGGTCAGGCGACAATGACGATTGGGGTGCAAGATGTTGGTGTCGGTAAACCATTAGGTTTATGGTCAACCGCTCAAATCGTGATTAAGATTCTGCCCGTCAATGATACGCCAACGATGACAGTGAGCTCAAAAGTTTGGGTGATAAAAGAGAATAGTGGTTTGCAACAAATTCCTTTGTCAGGCATTGGCGATGGTGATGGTGAAATATTGACTTTTTCTGTTGTTACTTCTGGAAGCCACTCAATAATAAGCCAACAGCCAAAGCCATTGGTTTCATCACGTATAGATATTGCACAAACCACTTTAACGAATTTTGCTGGCACAGCCATCGCAGGACTGTATTTTAATATCCTTCCCGATCAAACTGGCACAGTAACTTTAGTGGTGAGTGTAGTGGATACGGCTTTAAAACCCAATAGTAGGGTGACCACCCCTATCGTGGTGGTGGTTCAGCCAGAGCCAGCAAAACCACCAGTGATTTATGGTGAAATTGCTAATACGACCTTAGGATTAGTGAGTGGTGGACATTTGTATTTACTTTCAACCACCGCATCCAATCAGCAAGCCTCCAGTGCAACCGCCCAAACTCATGGCGGTTATCTAACAAGAATATTCACAGTGAATGAACTGAATGCACTCACTACTGCTTTTGGTGCTTCAATAAATGCTTGGATTGATGGCAGTAAAGGAACGAATGATGTTTGGCGTTTTGCTGATAATTCATTTATGGGCTTAGGTGTTTCTGCTAACTATCAGTCAGCACCCGGTATTGTTTCATTTTGGGGCAGTGGTCAGCCAGCTACTACTGGGAGTTGTGTGTTGCTTAGTGGTACGTCAGCAAGTGCCAGTGTTTGTAGTGCCAGTCATGTTGCTTTATATGAGTTGCCGAAAGGTGTACCAAGTACTTCGGTGATAACCTTTTCGCAATTAGAGGATACAACGGGTGTATTTACGTTATCGGGTTTTGATTTAGATGGTTCGGATAATGATTTACTTTGGTCATTTAGTGCGACTCAGGGTGAATTGGTTTGGACGACTCTAACGGATACCGCAGGTTTCCAACGTAATCAATTGACTTATCGTGGCGTACCAGATTTTTATGGGTTAAGCACGATTGGGGTAACGCTAAGGACGGGTACAGATACCGCTTCGGCTATGGTTCATATTAATATTCAGGCGGTGAATGATCCGCCGAAATTAGTTTCAAACAGTGTTTTATATGTTGAGGAAGGAACCGATAAGATAAGTTCTACAATGTCGATTAATATCGGTAATTTAGAAGTTGATGATAGGATTAGTACCATTCAAGTGGTTGCCATAGAGTATAAGGACAAGCTTACTTTAGATGCGACACCCACTTTCCAAATCATATCCAATCCAACCACCGCAGTTAAACAGGTTAGGATTAACTGGGATATTAACGCCAATCTTTCAGGGATTGCGACTTTAACGCTTGTTATTAAAGATATAGGAGTTCCATCAACAGATCCGCTTGAGACAACTTTTACTTATAGAGTTGATGTAAGACCGATTAATGATCGACCCCACTTATTATCATCAACGGATAAGATAGTCGTTAAAGAAGATAGCCGTAATCAGGGAACAACACTGACTAATCTATTTACGTTAAGCCTTGGCGAGGAGGAAAACAAGGACTGGTTAATTAGTACCTTAACTAAGGTTATTGGTATTACTGGAAATCGGTTTATTTTTGCCAATCAAACGACTCCCAAGATATTGATTAGTTCGGATACGGGTGGTTTTAGCAGTGTTAGTTTAAGTTATCAAACCGC
>JAYJMH010072089.1:0-33455 GCA_036873815.1 Phacellophora camtschatica | reverse complement strand
CATAGCATAGCATAGCATAGCATAGCATAGCATAGCATAGCATAGCATAGCATAGCATAGCATAGCATAGCATAGCAGTTTAATAATTCTAACATGCACAATAATTAATTATAATTGCACCAACCTGAAAATGCTGCAAGGATGAATAACAAAACAACTTGCTTTCATTCTATGCTTCTCCTTCTCAAGTCCTCTATTGCCTCCAAAAATTCTTAAATTAACATGATTTTTAGCAGGCCCAAACCACTTCTTCATCCGTGCACATCGGGAAGCGAGGATACCTTCACCCCCGGCGTCTGCCTCAATGTGAGTTTCTGGTGAAATAAAAAGCGAATTAAAACCATAACCTGATTCTCCTTTGCGGCAAACCGGAACTAGCAATCGACCAATCGGCGTTATTTTCTCATCAAAAGTTGTTTTCCGTGATGGCCGAGAATACTCTTGGAAATCTTCATTTTCGAGTTTCAAGCTATCTAAACTCAAGTTGACGTTTCTGTCTTTTGTTTGTCCATTCTTACTATTACTTTCAATGTTATCAATGTTTATTTGAGTCTTTTCCTCATCTTCTCTTTCAGAATCGTTCTCCAATACATTAATGATGACTTCGTCAAACACTCCACTATTTTTTGCAGCATGTTTCAATGTCGACGATGATAAACTCTGTCGACAAAAACTCGTTTTCGTTCTTGAGCTTCTTCGAAGATTTAATAACCGATGCCAGCGATTCTCGTTATCAGTTTTCTTTAATTTGTGATTTGCCGATTTATTCTCGGTAATTCCCGTCTCTTCAGGTTTTCTGTTTTCGTTCATGCCTTCCGCTTCGACTCCATTTTCGCGAAGCAAGAGCTTTGAAGACTTGCCTGCCATAGCCATGGTGTCGGTGAATTCGACGAGGTCGTCAACCAACCCACTCGAAACTAAGATCCTCCAGAGTCCCTCAACCAAAAACATTCGGTAACGATATTACGATTACTTTGTTTTGATGCACACGTAAAACCAGATTAACACTCTAGTGATACATCTCCAAAAGCTAGACTTGCTTTCAGCTAAGGCGATTATGTGTTTTGAGATTATATAGCAATCAGTGCATCTAGTTACGTTTTCGAGTACTGGTTCCCAGCCTGTTTGTTGATTGCGGGCAAATCAGACGCAAATTGGTTTAATAACAAACAAAACAGCACCACATCAGCCAATCTGAATCCATTGCAATTACACCAGAAATATCTTCCATTGTGAGCAATTATCTTTGCGTTTCACTGTGGTGATTAATATTAAAGACATAAAATTTACAAAATCGAAAAACAAAAATAAAATTGAGCAAAAAGAAGAGCCATACAGTTAAGCACCTATATTGATCTATAAAGAATTTTCAATCCCATTTAGAGTTTGAGATAGCAGGGATTCAACAGTATATCCTTTGAACGCTTTCAATGTTGATTTAGCATCGGTTATCTAGAAACTCATCATTTCAAACGAGTTTTCAATCCCCTTCAGAGTTGAAGATAGTGGGGTCGCCAATTCAAGAAAACAGAGTAGCTTTTTCATTTATGCGCGGTAACAATCATTGCATTGCTTTTATAATCACAAGGCAATTTCATACTTTTGCAAAGAGAATAGGTACCAACTTTTAAGAACCGATCTTTAGATACTACTTTTAAATAACTAATCTTTAAGTACCAATTTTTAAAAATCGATCTTTAGATATTATTCTTTAATAACCGATCTTTAGGTAATCATTTCAAGGAACCGATTTTTAGATACTATCTTCTAATAACCGATCTTTAGTTACTTCTTTTTAATAACCAATCTTTAGATACTACCTTTTAATAACCGATCTTTAGATACTACTTTTTAATAACCGATCTTTAGATACTACCTTTTAATAACCGATCTTTAGATATTACTTTTTAATAACCGATCTTTAGATACTACCTTTTAATAACCGATCTTTAGATACTACTTTTTAATAACCGATCTGTAGGTACCAATCTTTTAGAACTTATCTTCAGGTACAGATTTTTAGTAGCTGATATTTAGGTACCAACTAATGGGAGGGTGAAAATGTACTAATATTTTGCATGAAATTCTTGCAGGGTTTATTTTCAATAATTTCTGTTTCATGTTCATACAGGGCTAAATTGGGTTTCTAGCCTATCGACTTTCGAGACGCTCCGTGGTTCTTGCTAGCAGAAATTGCATTATGTACTACTTTGTAGAGAGTCACTCAATTTAGTTAATTAAAGTAATAGGGACTCGGTATAATATATCGTATTTTGTAAAACTTTTAATGGAATGATGATAATGTGATGACATCCACTTTCTAGAACTCTCACGGGAAATTGAAATCTGTTCGAGACCGAGAATGTTCGAATTAGCCTGCGGCATTTCATAAGAAGGCCGAGCAAGGGAAAACTAAAATTTTTAAAACAGCGAAAGGTCGACATATAAGGGCAGTCGAGATAGCGGATGTTAACTGTACAGCAATTTCAACCGAAGATTTTTCTGAAAAACCTACATACCATTGTCTAATTACTGGCAAAAACAATCTTCTTAAAATAGCTTTGGGACCAAAACATTCATCAAGAAATATCATGTTGAGATGAAAATAAAATTTGGTCACAGAAGCTCAGATATTAATTGAAAGTCTGCACAATTGAATACAAATTCGCAAAGTTTTAAATCATTGATATACAATGTTAACTATGTTAAAAATTATGCAGTTTTCATGTTTAACATGTTCTTAAATCATTTAATGTTTTGATTTTTAAAACTTAACACTGCTCAGAAATAACAGTTTACCCATCCACCAGAGTCTAAAGTTTAACCTTCCTCCGAGCGTAAAGTTTAATCTTAAGAAAACTTTCTCGTAAAAGCCCGGTTTCCATATAATCGCAAGAGAGCCGTAAGATCTGTTACGATTACATATAATCTCCGGCACTTCCCAGACTTTATGTAAACATAAATCGTAGATGGTCTGCAACGGTCGCAGAATGTCTGCCACTCCCTGTGATTGTTAAAAAAAATGTTTAATCAGTTAAACTTTTCTGGCTCCTGCGGCGCAGTCGGGGCTCTTCCAGATAATACAGAAATATAGATTGCAGACGATCTGTGACGATCGCAGACACCCCTTTGTTAATCAAATAATCACGTCTTTGCTATTATTATTATTAAATATCTATTTAAAGTAGGCTAGAAAATACTTTGCAAAGCCCACAGTTGCATTTTCCACCATTCCAATATCTAATAAGATAGGAAGGCTGTTTGATTGTTTTGTTTCTTGCGGTAAATGCTGCCACAGTCTATTTCCAAGGTAAGTAATGGACTCAACTGTAAAGGACGTAGTTCGAACTTTTGGCAGTTGAGCATCACCACCATGCCTTAGACTGTACCTAATATTGCGTTGCATGAAAATATCCTTCATGAATGGTGGATTCAGACTGCATGTTGTTTTATAAATTTCAGTCACGAGCAACTGTAGGTTTCTTACACGGGTTGGCACCGATTTGGATTGTTCCAAGAGAAAACCAAAATAATTCTCGTAATCTTTATATGCAATGCGTAATGCCCTTTTCTGAATATGATTTATTCTATGATTCAAAGCTCTATCATAGAACATCCAAACAAACGGAAAGTAGCTGAAATGAAACAAAACGAACGCACCCATTAACTACTGCAGTTTTTCAGGGTATAGAACTAGAAGCAGCCCAAAAAAGTTACAACAGCCATCGAATTGTGTCAAAACGTTTAATCATGGGAAGCATCTATTCCGATCGTCGCAGATCAGATCGTCCTTTCGGCTCCTTACGATCCCTTACGATTTTATGGAAACACTCTGACCGGGAAGGTGCCGGCGAATCCATCGCAGACACTCGCCGGTTCTCTTGTGGCCTCTTACGATTACATGAAAACCAGGCTTAAACAATGTAAAATAGGCGTGGTTTGGGCGTGGAAAATTTTTCTTTACTTTCTTCATCATTCTTCAGTGGCCGTGCGATCGCAATGTTTCCCTGAGTCTGCCGTCAATAAAAAAGAAAAAATTTAAAAGATTTAGAATAAGGTACAGAAAGCACCGCTTATATTTTGAAACATAATTTATCTTGCAGTTACGATTTAATAACTTTAGTTCATCAGTTAAACTTTTAAGTCCGCTTACCTTTCAAACTCAAGGACATGACCTTACATCCATTCCCAAATTGACTCACAGAGATTGACGAAAGTGGATGGATGATACTTACCACGAGAGCAAGACGGAACATCCCGTTCCTTGCCTGTAAAAGCAAGCAAAATAAAACTTCTAAGCAAATAAATGACAACTCAGACATAAATATAAACAGTATAAACTGGCCAATCAGAGCGTGTTTGAATTTTGTTTTTATACCAAATATTATGACTAAATATATCATTCTGGATAAAAACACCAGATGTTCGGGATAAAAAGAAAACCTTTCAGTTGTCAAAGCAGGTCCGAATAAACAGAATTATTTAGCTTTGTAAGGGGTAAGCCCTGTGGTGGGAGCGCACGTGTGTTTGTGCTCGCATGTGTTCAGTGAAACAAGTTTAAGGGCTGACGTAAAATAAATCCAATAAATCCTTTTCGATCTTGTCATTCTGAAAATTTATGAAAATGTTGGATTTTCGTTCTCCAATAAGATTTTATAAAAAGCACAGTCTGTAAACATTTTTGTCAAAGTTACAGCTGCACAAAGATTTTTAGTTAATGGATTTCACAGCATTTTAAGTTAAGGAATTCATTGGTTTAGGGCAAAATTTCAGACTCCAGCAAATGACACGGACCAACCCATATTTAAAATTAGAAAGAAAAATTAGAATTTGTAGAAATGATTAGGTCAAGATTTTGTCCTAATATCATTTTCACAGTCAAACCTCTTAGACTACTCACAAATTTCAAATCTTTATATCACTGTAATTTTGATAAAAATGTAAATGGAAATTCGTTCTCTTGAGGGAAAGGTTAGTTTGTGGACAAGCCTGAGAACTGGGAAGTATGAAAAAGGAAAAGCAAAAGAAAATCTTCCTTTGTCCACATGCTTCCTACCACATTAATTGAATCAATTAATTGTCTTTGCTTTATTTGGTTTGCTTTTGCAATCTACTCGACGTTGCGCGAGCTCGTTTCAAAATGCCCCCCCCCCCCTCAACGTCGACTAAATTGTAAAGGCAAAACAACAGAAAGAAAATTACAAAAGAATACAACGAAAAGATTCAATTAATATGGTAGGAAATTATTTGCTACTACTATTTTGGTGTCCGAATTCCCATGATTAGACGTCAATTCGGTCAGCAAGGACTCATAATCATATGCAAGGGGGTGGTACTACGAAGGGAGAAGGGAGAGTCGCCAAAATTTTAGGGAAGGGAGAATTCAGAAAATCCTGAAGGGGAGAAGGAAGAAAAAATAAAGAAGGGAGAAGGGAAGATTTTCAAATCATTGTAGCTAATATCCTGCTTTCCCGATGTACATTTCATGGTGCGGGCCACTGAAATTTTCCAAACATTATTTTTACCGTTTCACGTTTATTGTTGGAACATGAACTGGTTTAGCATGTCAATAAATTTGGGATTTAAACGGTCTGGAGGCTGGCCTCCCTTTGAAATCAAAACATGCTATGCCATGTTGCTAAGTTGCTGAAGTTACCATCACTGCTGCTCGCTCTGTTCAGTTTCTTCAGAATTGGCAGTGCAAAGCAATACATCTTAAAATGTTTGCAAAACATCATACCAGATTCATATGAACGAATTTCCTATAAAAGAACCTGTATTTTCAGTTGGATGTTTGAAAGAAAATGAATAAAAGCAAGACCAGATTTTGAGATAAAGAGAGATTAAAAAATCCGTGGGAGAAGGGAGAAACTGTAGATTTTTGATGGGAGAAGGGAGAATTCGCCACATTTTGAAAGGAAAACCTGCATATGACTGCATATCCACCCCCCTGCATATGACTAAGCCAAAAAACTGGACTTGGAAACGCCAAATTTGGGGCTTGCGTTGTTGAAACAAGGCATACAGAAATGTTCAGTCCAGGTTTTCGAGAATGTTTGATTATGAGTTGCTTTTGAAAGAAGTGATTTTTTTATCAGCCAAACAATAAAACAAAACTAAATTTTGATTAAACGCGTTTGCAGATACAGCAGGGCAATACGAGTTTTTGCAGGTATCAAAAGCTGCGTAAATTTGCAACCGCAAATCTCGCAAACGTTGCAGTTGGTTAAAAATTTACTTTATTTTTTGCAAAATAACATTAAGATCTACTCGTCGATTAGACAAACAAGTTATAAATCTGGTATTTAGAGCAGCATTGTGTGAAAATGGTTGCCCGCAACTCGCCATTAGCATTATTTTAAAAACGATCATGCCTCAGTTGACAACGAGGAACTTTGTATCAAGATCCAACGCGTTTGCTTGTCAGACTGCAGTTTATTCTTGTTTTCTCCTCCACAGAGACAATTTTTTTGTTTTACTAATTTCTTTTACTGATTTAAGGAAATAGACTTTGAGAAAGTCTAATAAAATTTAAAACGAATCATAAATGATTTGCAAATTGAGCGCAAAGGCTTTTATCTTAATTCGCCAGACTACTCCCTGAAAGTAATCAAAACTCATCTTTTTCGTGTGGATGCCTGCATGATACACGTTTCTTTACAAGAACAACATTATAAGAAAAATGAAGCTGAGATTTGGGTCAAATTTTTTGGAATCTCAAATACAAAAGTTAACCACTTTACCTGAAGCGAACTTTAAAGACGTTTTTTGAGAAGGGTGGGGGCGGGGGCTGGCAAGTTTGTAAAAATCAGCCGAGAAGAAAAAACATTTTTATACCCCCGTCGCACGCCAGTCTAAATGCCACGGCAAATTTCCCGGTGAAAAAAGCGTCGAAATTTCGTCCCCGAACTGTTCCCACATTCCCCGGCAAAAAACTGCGTTCTCGGCTAGAACCCCCGGCCCAGAAAAGCATTCCACAATGAATGGAAAAGAAAGCAAATTGTCTTTTTGATTATGCAGTTTTATCCTAGCTGAGCCGTTATTTGTGGAATACACGTATCATGTGTTTTGCCTGTGCTGGAACTACCTAGCCGTTGTGCCCAGCATGGATGAATTTTGGTACGACTAGCAGTTTCATCCGTGTCATGCCGAAAATTTCGTAGTGTAAATGAGGATTTTGAATTTGATATAAAAACGTGTATTTCAGCCACGGTATTTCCTAATTTGTAGTTGTGTCATATGTAGCCTGCGTACAGCACGTGTATCTCAGCCACGGTATTTCCTAATTTGTAGTTGTGTCATATGTAGCCTGCGTACTATTTCAGCCACGGTATTTCCTAATTTGTGGTTGTGTCATATTTAGCCTGCGTATTGCACGTGTATTTCAGCCACGGTATTTCCTAATTTGTAGTTGTGTCATATGTAGCCAGTGTACTATTTCAGCCACGGTATTTCCTAATTTGTAGTTGTGTCATATGTAGCCTGCGTACAGCCGGTGAACGGAACTCAACACATTTTCGAGATCGTTCACCGGCTGTGAGCAGGCAATGCCAAATGGTGTCCTCAGGGGAATAATTGAAATAAGAATTTGCAAAACCAGTACAGTAAAGCCAAGCGCACACGGGCGATTTTTGCCGCTGAGGGCGGCGATTTTTGTCGCTGACGATAAGAATCGGTTGTGTGCGGTAGTCAAAGACAAAAGATTCTTATCGTCAGCGAAAGATTATTAATACCAAACATGTTTGATATATTTTTCGTCGCTGAGGACGAAAGACAAAAAATGTGCTGTGTGTGCGGTGATCGAAGACAAAAATCTTTGAGATGGGAAGTCATTAGCCAAAAATAGCAATAATCGCATGCGAAAGAAAGAAAGAAACTGGCTGAAGAAGAAGTATGGTCCTTGAAAAAAGAAGAGTTGTGACAGGCAAAGCTATGCCTTTATGATATTTCTTCATCGGAATATTCTGGAAGAAAAAAATGCTGCTGCTAAGAGCGAAATAATTCTTTTAGAATAAGAATCTTCCTTCTTAGAATAAAGATCCTTCTTCATAGAATAATATCAATGATAAAAAATGCAACTGAAGCTCCTGTCCTTCTATCGTTTTTATCTTTCCAGGGATCCCAAAATTGTTTTAAAAATTATCCTCCAAAATTATAAACTTTCGTCGAAATTAAACTTGCAAATGTGCTGTTTCGAAACATATATGCAGGATTACCTAAAAAGCAGGTCTTTGCATGGGACTTTTAGTGGCAAATTAAATCTATTTAAAAAGAAAACTCGCATTGAAATAATAAATAATAAATAAATAAATAATAATTCGGTATCCAATGACATCCTGAAATATCACGTTTAAGTGTTTGTTAATAGGCCTTCAAAAGGGGGGTAAAAATTTTGTATCGGTAACAGTTAAAAACATGCTTAAAAACATTCATAAAACTAACGAACAAACATACAGCAACTCAACTGACCCAACATGACATCAATTAGAATCTATTCTTCTATCACAAGTAGATCTTCGTAATCAAAATAGTATAGGACTAGGAGGACTAGGGTAACAAAAATCGATATTATTACACAAAGAGTGGCGATATATTTCTAAATAATCATAGTTTTAATATACGACATGAAACTGCGCACAAAAACATCAAACTGCTCGAACGCAAATTCAAACTCCTACGTGAAGACTAATTAGCAACAGTGTTTAACTTCATTCATTTTATAATACGTTTAAAATCACTACAAAACATTTGGCAGTTAACAACAAGCAACAAAATTTCCAATTCTGAAAAACAATATCCTTAAAAATGAACAACATTTTGATCCGTTTCCAAATCCTTGAATTTGCAAAAAAAGCCCTTGTATTCAATTTTTCTTCCAATTTGCTGACACTTCGAGTTTAAACAGTTCAGACAATCAAATCGCAAAATTTGTGCAGTCAACTTTCCAAAGTTGAATCTTTTTGGACCAACGTATATCAATGGCGAACTTCGAGGAGACATCGATAGCAAAAATGGGACGTCATGAAATCTTCATTGGAATTTCTTAAGCACACCTTGTCAATGAAATTAATTTTGAGAATAGTGTTATAGGATGAAAATTCATTTTGGGAGATCCGATTTAGACACAGACAGTTAACACATTTTATCAACAATTCGTAATTCAAGTCTTGGTGTGTATCTCGCTTTATTTTAAAATAATGAATGCTTTTCAAAAATTGTTGCCCCCGAAGAATTATTTTCAGTGTTTGTCATAGCCAGAATATGCAGAATACACCGAGAGAAAACTGACCAAAAATCTCGGGTACTCTATCACCGTGCAAATAAGTCCACTCTTTGATGCAAAAAGCCCATCGGCTTTAAGATAGAATTCTAAAGCCCCTAAACTTTGGTTATATCACATAGAGACAGGATCAAGAAATAAGGAAAAAATTCAACTTTTCAGTACATTGATGATCAAAATTCATTATTTCTTTTGCATTTGCAGCCCTATCGATTAGTCTCTTTAGCGTTTGCAGTAGCCCTATCGATTAGTCCCTTCTCTGTTTGCAGTAGCTCAAAAGGCTATCAAATTGTGCTCAAAGGGACGTTCATCTGAAATCACGTTGACCTGTCCAAAACCGAAAATAAAAATGGTCACTATTCGCGAGCTTTCAGGTAAATGAGAAGAAATGCCATTCATTTCCAGTCCAAATTTTGATATTAAAACGACCTTCTTGTTGCTCCAATACCGACTTGGTAGTTCGGTAAGTGAAAATTTTCAAATGTTGTTTTGATATTAAATTTCCAAACGTTGTTTTAATACCAAAATATGAAAGTTAAAAACATAGCATTTCAGCCTGTGATGCCAGGAGCATATATGCGAAGTAACAGGGTATCCAAATAATGTCAGTGCCCATAGTATTTTGAAACAACTTTACGATGTGATTCTCATTCTCATTTACGAGTGAGTCTCGTGAAAAGTTAGACTTATGGGCCATTTATGAAAAACATGATACGACCTGATGCAACATATGTTTATGAGTTTGTTGTGAAATTACACCGCAGGCTGTCGCTACTCTCTAGAGCTAAAAAATGCTTCTATACACCTTTAAGTGCTAAATTGATAGTTTCTACACAATTGCTAAAGGAAAAAGGTAATACGACAAACTCTAACATATACATACTACGAATAGACAGCTATTCTTAATCTATTTCAAAACATCTGCTGATCAGGTCATACCAAACAAACCAGGCCTACTACACTGAAAAACATACACTATCAAATTTCTGCTGCTCATAACAACTTTAATTTTGATATTTAATCTGAGTGTCCCTGCGTGTAATCTGCGTGCATATGCAAAATGCTCTACGTCTCAAACAAAACATTTTGTCAATCACTGCAAATGCATACTGTCTTTCACTGCAATCAACTTCTACTGAAAACTGTACATGCAACAAAAAATATTGAAATATTGAAATAATAAACAAATTATTTCACACATAGACAATAAAAAGAATATTGAAATGATAAAAAAACTATTTCACATATTTACAATAAACAAAATTTTGAAATAATAAACATATATTTCACATATTCACAACAAACTAAATATTGAAATAATAAACAAAATATTTCACACATTCACAACAAACTAAATATTGAAATAATAAACAAAATATTTCACACTTTCACAACAAACTAAATATTGAAATAATAAATAAAATATTTCACACTTTCAAATGTAGCCAATGAATTTCACAATGAACAAAATATTGAAATAATAAACAAAAGAATTCAAGCTTTCGAATGCAGCTAATCAAAAGGGCGAATTCTTTTGGGCGTCCTCTGAAAAAATAAAATTTGTAGAGTTGGAATGTGCGTTTTTTGTCAACCCCTATTTGTAGACTTCTGAATGGTCTTTGCTGTGTTTTTTACCAGTATCTCTACCAGTTTCAGAAAGTGTATCTCTTTGGGAACTTACATTTTCCTACGAAGTCTACCGTTTTCAGATTACCAAAAGAATATGCCCTAGGTTTAGCTCCGTTTATTTTATTTTATTTTATTATAAAGTGCACTCATTGAAAGCGCGTAAATTATTTATGCGAATCTCAAATAGCTTTGTCATGTAAAAATTAAACTAATCCAGTAAGTGACCATGTCCTTCAGGACAAGAAGGAAAAACTTCATGACTTACCAGCATTAAGAAATTCCAATGTAATCAAACTTTCAAGATGTATCTTTGGAAAACGTAGCAACGGGCAGGTACACGTCGTCTTCTTTGGCATAAAATTCAGGTTCGATTTCGTGTTCTCCGTCATTCAACGCTTGCTCATCACTCAACGACTCTGACCTACTGCGTCCTAAAACCTTTCTGAACACATCCTTCCATAGAAATTGTTCAAAATATGAACTGTAACGCTTCCTCACAAAGAAACCAGCAACCACCGCAACAGTCATTAAACCAATGCAAACCTAGATTGAAAAAGAATAACTCAAACTATCTCACCCTGGTAGGGCTATATGACCGAGCGATAAACAACACGAAATACCATATTTTTAGTACGTAAATGCGGGCAGAACTCCATACCAAATTCAGATAGTTTTTAGTTTTCAGATAGTTTGCCTGGAAATTGGGAATGGATCAGGATGTTAACAACTTGATTTCTTCAACAGAAACAATCAGGATAGGCATTATACATGGCAATGCATTACAAGGAAATAACTACCTTGAAATGCGTCAAGTTAAATAATTCATTTTATACAACAACACAGAAGTCTAAAAAGCTAAAAAAAAACTCTGTTCAACAATATTAAAAATACAAAAGCCATATAATCGACAGCCATTACTCATAAAAAGTCATATTTTCGGCAGTTAATGAAACAGAATTTTTTATTGATTTCCTATCTTAATTCTCGATTCAGATTCTAAAGTAAATTAGAATCGATATAAACTCATAAATAAGGTCCAGTACATGTGTTGAATTTCACGAAATTGCAAAGTTACAGAAAAAAATACACATGTGAAAACTACATTTTTCCAGGTTCAAAAAAGTCACCTAAAAATAATGTAGGAAGAAAGGTCTGTTTAAACCTTAAAAACCATCAAAATAGCATGCTTATAAGTGATATGCATTACATTAAAAAATTATAGAACACAAGGATTTTAAAAGATTTCAAGGAATTCTTTCCAGAAAACAAAACAAATTCCTTAAAAAGCGTGAGGAATTTTTCAGAGTAAAAGCCACCTCGCTTGAAAGACAATAAGGAACTCTTCATCAGTTTAGGGGCAGTCAACATTCCCTCTTTGTATTTTTAGCGGCATTTAGCCACTAACTTAAGACACCCCTCCCCCACTCCTTAGTAGCCATGTCCTAAACCTTATGAATCTATTATGACAAAGGTATTCTCTTGAAATATTTCATGTTTTATAAGGATTTTGTTCGTTTTTTAGCGGGTTCCTTTTTGCAGTTTGCAAAATTTTGCCCAACTGTTGAGACTTGGAAGATTGCGATTAACCGGTTGGTTTCCATTGTCAGATGATTCGCATTCCAACAGTACGTAAATGATGAAATTTTCAAAAAGATTACTGCATAGGCTCAACTGACTAGTTATCAAGAATTGCCAACAGAGAACACACCAAAAAACATAAGCAAGATTGTACTTCCAAATACGGGTCTGTTCGACAATAACTCACTGTTACTAATAATTCAACAACGCACTGTCACTAAACAACACAATGTTACTAAATAACGTTACTAACCTGCAATAACAGAAAAATAAATAACGTATTGTTACTAAACAATAACCTATTATTACTAAACAATGATATATTCTTATTAAACAATAACATGTAGTTACTAAACAATAACATAGCATTACTAAACTATAACATATTGTTACCAAACAATAACACACTGTTATAAAAAATCAACCTAGCATTATTAAACAATAACAAACTTTTACCAAAAAAACCATTAACGTACATTTGGATACATAAACATGCAGCTAATAAACAATGAGATACTACTACATGAGATATCGCTGAAGCTATTGCTTCTACAAAAAAGTCAAATCTCGGCGCATACTGCCCTCTGCAACACAACGAAAATCACTTCATCAAAAAATAAATGTCCGCTTCGTAAATATCAAATGACAATCATAAAAAACGCTTACCAGCACAATAACTAGCGATGGATTGATAGAGCCAGGCGGAATTCCTTCGATCTTGATGGAAAATCGAAAAGTGAAATCACAATTCGATTGATCAACTTCTCTGTAAACAAAGAACACTTTAACAGTTAAATAAAAACGTCAGCACCCACACACTAGTTAAAACGTCAGCACTCGCAAAGTAATTGGAAATTTTCAATAAAATTTAACAATGAATCTTCAAATGAAAAAATGAAAAAGAGTGCATATTTAAAGAGTTTGACACACTTCTCTAAAACGTACAATATCTGAAATAATCAAATCTGAAGTGCCAAAAACGAAAACAGACTTGAATTATGCAAACACTTGAAAATCAAGAAATAAATTAATAGCCAGATTAAAATATCTTAGTGAATATAGAATCGATCTCAGAAAAATTAGTGGCAAACTTTTAGTTAATGTTTCTAGATTTGAAACATGCAACGCTTTAGTTGTTTGCTGATGTATTTTTTTTTTTAATAATACGGCAACACATTTTTTTAGGACACCTGGAATAAGAAACACCTACAGTAAAAGTCAGCATAAACCAGACGGTAGTCATTTCAATTTATTTCCAAAAATTGGTTGTTAAATGGCAAAGGAGTTTTAAAGTTAATCTTCTGACAATATCAATCAATGAATAACAACACAAAATGACACTCAAAAATTAATTGCTGGTTGAAGGCAATGGCAGCAAGGAAAAAGGATCGAAAAGCTCATGTATGGCATAAGGATGTCTTATGACATGACTGCAAAGCAGTTACGTTGAATATTTTGATCACTGAGTAAACCTATTTTCAATTGCGATAGTTTATTCAAAAATTTGTACTTTCATTCGATGTAACTCATCAATTAATATGTTGAATTTGGCGAGCAAAGTATAAAAGTTTACGTTAAAGACTCGTCTACGAGAGTAACGTTGAATCAAAAATATAAAAAACCACGTTTCTCACAGCAGTTGCGCATACGTTTTGCCTATTTGGGACACCGGGTATCTGTAAGTTTCTCTTTACATTAGATCTCTTTACATAATTTTTACCACGTGTTTATAAATACTGCGATTTGATTGGTTAATATTAAAATGTAGACAGTAGGTTGAGCCAAAGGTACCAAGTTGTCAAGTTGTACATGATCATTTTGCTTTTTGTTTGTTGAGCAAAGATTTGAGCAATGATCAGCGAGGCCGGTTAAGCCACTTGGTTATACTATGAGAATGATGAACCCTTTTGAGTTCTCGTTGGCATGAAATTTTGGAAAATCTGAAAATCCGTTCAAAATGTTGCAGTTCAACCAAAAAAAGTTTAATGTCGTGTCAAACTCACATAAAAAAATAGGAAATCCAAAAAGCCGACAAACTTCTGAAATATCCGGAATACGACGATTATTTCTCTTAAAACCTGATTCCGACTATAAAATCCAAAATCCGAGAATCTGGTCAAAATACCGATAAAATCCGAGCAAAATATTTGCAAAATCCGACGTCCGTAAAAAATCCCTTGCCCCCTTCAATAACAAGATCAACATTTACTCCTATGTAAGACAATCATGGCACACGAAGACTACGAAATCAAAGATGTAAACTTTACCAATAAACAAAGAGCATGTTGCTATTCAGAAATTCAAAAACAATTTGAAGTAAAATTAAGCAATGTAAGCCAGAAACAAGAAATTGAAACGTGGGAAAAAAGCTAATTGCTGAATTGAGCCGTCGTGCACATGGTGCCTATCTATTCACCTAAGTAACACGATGCTTGGTATAACTATTACTTCTGTGCTTAATACTGCTCTGAGTGAGACAGCAACATAACGCCAACAACAATAATTAGCAGAAGAAAAACTAGCTTAAAAACTTGAGATAAGAGACGGTTTGAAGCTCTAAATGAGATAGCATACCACTGACAACAAATAATTATCAGAAGAAAAGCAACTCAAAAGATTCAATTTTTCAGAGATGCCAGTAATGAACAGAACTGGTGAGAAAACAAGAGACGGTTTGAAGAACAGAAACAAATTTTATAACAATAGTGAAATTGACATGCCAATTTCAAAGCGATTATCCATCAGAAACAAAGCAAATTCTTTCAACTGGAAAGTCAAAACAAGCAACCTGCGGTCAACGCATTGTTTTTATTTTCAGGTTGAGGGAAATTCGCTTTGTCTTCGAAGGATAATCGCTTAGAAGTTGGGTGTCGATTTCAATATTGTTACAAAATTTGCCTCTGTATGGTTTGACGTGAAAAAGGACAAATATTCTTTCAATGTTATCAGCGGCTGTTCGACTTAGCATGTAAAAAAGATAACAAGATTTTGCTCAGATCTGTTTCAGGTTAAAATTGCAAAATTTATAAATATCAAATATCAGAGTTTATAACAACAGAGGCGAATTTTATAACAATAGTGAAATTGACACACTAGTTTCGAAGCGATTACCTTCGAGAAAAAAACAAAAGTCTCTCAGCTGGAAAACAAAAACAAACAACGTTGCAGAGGAGATGTTTTCATTTTCAGTTGAGAGAGTTTCGCTTTGTTCTCGAGGGATAATTGCTCTGAAACCAGTGTGTCAATTTCACTATTGTTACAGAATTCGCCTCTGTTATCAGCAGCTGTTTGACCTAGCATGTAAAAGAGATTACAACGTTTTGCGCTAATCTGTCCCTGTTAAAATTGTATAATATACAGGTATTAAACATCAGAGTACCTAACCATATTGTACTCAACGTTCGTTACATTGCATCATTACATTAGACTATCTTATTGCATGGAATTAGAGCGACCGCTAAAGGGGCAGCACAGAAAATTAACGCGGTTGAAGAAAAATCTGCAAATTTGGGCATACAATTAACGCGTAATTTCCTGCTTAGTTAATTTCCTGGAATAATTCAGGCAATTTTTTATGACAATTTCGTACTGGGATCGTCAAAAAGCTAAAAAACATTTTTCAGAATTAAGATTCAGATTTCAAGAAACCAAACATACCTAACTATACTTTAAAAGATATTTGCACCAAAACTAGCGGATTATGATTTACTTTTCACCAAAACAAGCGAGAGAAAACTATCGTTTTCAGACGAAACCTGAAACTGGTTCCATACACTGCATACGCTAGCTCAGAATCTTCGAGTAGTTGATTTTTGAATCTCCAAACAAAAATCTTTGAATCTCCAAACCAATTTCAATAACATTAACACTTCGCGTCATTGTTCGAGCGGAATCTAGACTGTTCTATGTGCACGTTCCTTTTCTGAATGTTTTGTAAAAACTATTTTTGTGGATTAATTTAAATAGAATTCTCAGTTCATATCTGTTAACGGGAACTCTTTCATATCACGCAAAAATTGAGAATATTGACTTTTATGTTTCTGGCGATAGGAAAGAGTTGCAATGAACATGTACTAAGCTATTTAGATCTACAAGGATAATTTCTACGAAAATTGGAAGCTTTCCTGTACTTTGTCCATATGCATCTTTTCAGAAACAAGGAAAACAAAAATGATCGAATTTTGCTAATTCTTGGCATTGACGGTAAGTATGAACGCAACACCTGTCAACAAAAACAACTTCGAGCAAAAGATGGCACGTCAAGTGAAAACGTTCTTACCTGTTAGAGAACTCAATACTGAAATAGTAAGAAGGTGGATGAGGGAAGACAGGGCTTATTCCTGAACAAGGACTATTACTGCTGCATAACCACCTATGAACAATGACAATTAGCAAGTAAAAGAAAGAAAAAAAGATTACGTTAGTCCACATTTAACGAAAATATTATGAATCATATGGACTTCAGTTGTGCTTAGGTATCATGCAATGTCTGCCATACACTGTAAAAAGGGAAAGATTTGTTGGTTTGTTGGTAAGAAATTGGCCAATTGTGGGCATGGGCAAGTCAAGGGTCCTTATGACTCTCTTCTCTTCAGCCCTGGTTGAAGGAATGAAATCTATTCTTTACAATGACAAATCGCACTGTCATATTCCGAACAGAATCTATTGTTTTACAGCATACTCTTCTGCTGCAAGCAGCAAGAAAACACCATTTTGCATATCAGACAATATTGTGGCTTTTCCAGTTGTTTCTGCTCTGTCAAGAAAACAGTAAGGCCCCGTAATTAAGAAACTTTTAGGCTCCTCTTTTCAAAATAATGGGAAAACAATTAAAATTATTTTGAACCAACAGGGATCAATCAGTTTCTTAAATGTGGGGCCTTGTTGTAAGGTTTGTACAAATATTGTGGCAATATTCTGGCTTTCTGTTGTTATCTCTGCTCTGCCAAGAATAACATTTGTGTAAATCAAGACAAAGAAAAATTTTGAAAACGAAAGATTCTTCCTTGAACATGACAATGCAATTTTTCCCTCTAGAGATTAGATTTCACACCTCTCAGCAAAGCAAATCGATCAAGATGAGCAAAAACACAAAGCCCAGCTCCTTCTGCTAGCTTGTATATTTTGATTTTCTTGGCGGTGAAATCCATTCTTTTCGGTGGCAAATCGCATTGTCATGTTTGAAACCACAATCTTTTGTTTAACAAAATCTCCTGCAGTAATTCGCAATTGCTTTGAAAGGATTTCCCACCTTCGAGGTCAGCTATTCTCAAAAATTTGCTTTTATTATTTTAATTTAGCCGACTAAAATCAATTATGTGAAATCCTTTCAAAGCTAACAGAGGAAAATTTTATAGCAAGAGTCAAATCGACACGCCAATTTCAAAATTTCAAATAAAAACATAGGGTTGACCGTAGGTGTCACTTTCACTATTGTTACAAAATTTGTCTCTGTCTTCAAAGCTAAGAAAATTCGATTTTTCATTCCACAGCAACCCAAATCTGTCGTTTAACGAAATATGCCAATTTCTTCCTCTACCATATAACTGTAAACGCAATAAGAAGGGAAAATCTTACCGAAGTGCATTAGAGGACTTGGTGAAAACACCTGTGACTTCACTTTTAGGCGCCCAAATTAGAGACGATCTGAAATAAAAAGGAAAATTTATTTGTGTCGTTCCCCGCAAAAGTAAAACTCAGACAGCCCCCCCCCTGCAACATTGGCCCAGCACGCCACTGATACATCGTAAATGTTTTGCCCGAAAAATACCTCGCAAAAGAGTTAACGATTATTAACGATTTTCCACGAGTTACTAACATTTATCATTTGCATGCAGCGAAGAATATAAATGAAAGAAATCGCAATCGCAATTTCGGTGATGAGAACTCTTTCACCCCCGGGAAGGGCCATATGGCCGAATGATAAACGTAAAATAACATATTTTCAGGGGGCAAAGGTAGGTTTTTAAACTCAATTCAGAAGCTTTAATGTGAGCATATTTTTTAACTGAATTTGTCTGTATGTGTTACCCCCTGTAAAATGAAAGTTAGAAAGGATTTGCTTGTTTATTACAAAAATATCCGTGCGTAATGGAATAACTTGCTACCAAAACTTTTCGCCTGCTCACACAGTTACGGCCTAATCGCCGTTCAATTCAGTCTCTTTCTAAAGAGAACTTGCGCCGGCGCTAAAGTCTTTTTTTTTTAAACTTGTTTTCTTTACAATACTGCAATATTTCACTGAGGAAAAAGAATGAAATTTCTTGCAAATTGCTTGGGAAAAGGAATGAATTATTTTCAAGAATATTTACCCCTGTGCATCGGTGTCTTAGTCGGGTAAAATATGATTTTCATACCGCAAAGCATCAATGCTAGCAAAAATAAAAATAAAATAAAAGATAACTTAAATGAAAAACAATGGCAAGAGAGCGTGGTACATACCCTGTTTTGTAGTTGTAGTCGTACTGTTCTTCTGCACTAAACGAGCGCATCCCCTTCAAAGTGGATCCTCCGGCGACGATTGCCAGCGAATACACGCCAGAAAACGTTTCTGTTTTATAAGTTGCCTCGTCAACTAGATTAAATACGGGCGTGAATTCTACGAAAAACAATTAAATATTACCAATAATAGCTTCCATCACAATAACCATGACTATGATATTAGATTGTTTTTCTTGATAGAAGCGTTCTCTCCCGGTACCGCCGGTACCATGTTTTAAGTGCCGTAATATTGCTGTAACTGCCGGGAGAAAGTTGGATAAATTAAAATTTTTCATCGGCAGTCTTATGATATCGCCTAAAGCAAAACCGCAAATGGAAACAAATTCGTCTGAAAACGAAAACTAAATCTTAAGTAAGTAAGTAAGTAAGTTTTATTTGCCACATAATTAAAAGTTTACAATTTAAAATTTAAATAAAAGGATAAAATTTTAGACAATTCGTAAAGTAAAAATGAATGAGAAATTAAATACATAAAAGCAAATTGAAAAAACACACACCCCTAAACTAAAATGGCAGGGATAGCACTAAAAGTAAAAAATAAAACGTAAATAATGTTTAGCAAAGCCTTCGATACCATAAGCCATTCAAACCTACTGCAAAAACTTCCGCAGTAAGGAATCAAAGACAGTGAACTCTCCTGGTTCACAGATTATCTTTTCCATCGCTCAGCAACTGTAAGTTATGGGAAATATTCGTCAAAGACATCAGACATCCAAACAGGAGTTCCTCAGGGCTCCATCTTGGGTCCGATGTTATTCATTACATTGTTCAATGATATCACTGATGTAATTGAGGACGCCAAGATAGTTAAATATGCTGATGACACAGTGATCTATGTTGTTGATAAAGATATAAAAGTCACCAAAAGCAAGCTCTCAAAAGATATGGATTCCATAGCTGACTGGTTTGATGAAAATGGGTTGAAAAAAATGAAAAAGACAGACTCTTTTCTTTTAGGGACTTCTCAAAGGATCTCAAAACAGAGTGAGTCATTTGATGTAATGTACCGACTCTAAAATCCTGAACACCAAACAGTACAAATATCTTTGTGTTGAAATAGACAGTACCCTGAATCTGAATACCCAATTTGAGAAGTGCTTCAAACGTCCATCGTCCAGATTACGATTGCTAGCAATGTCAATCCTAAAGTAATGCGGAGTACTGCAACTCAAGTAAAGAGACTCTCGTCATTTCATGATCGCTGTTTGAAAATAGTCAATGGAAACTTGAAAAATTCCACTGCAATTCAATTTAGTCAATATGCCAAAAACACGAGGGCGTGTAAACTTGTGCGTAAATGTTTAGACAATGATATTTGCGAAAACGTTCAAGGCTACTTCTAGTTGCAAAAGCACAAGACACTAACAAAAAACAGCCAGTGTTTGACAAGGCTTCCGAGTATCAAAACATAATATGTTAGAAAGTCCTTCAATTTTATTGGTGTAAAGCTCTACAACAAACTTCTAAGCGACCTTAGAAAAACTAAATCTTTTGTCCACTACGAAGAACTATTAAAAAAATATTTTAGTTAAAAATTAATAATATATATTTGTGTAACTTTTAAATGATCATTGTAATTACTGCTATGTTTTATCAGAGTTTTTGTAGGTTTTATTTTCTTCCTTTTCCTTTACAGGAAACATGTCGGTAACATTAAATTTTGTTGAAATGTACATCCTGTATAAATATTCGTTATATGATTATTATATGATTATTATATAATATTATAACATACACATACCTATATTTGTCGTTGTAAAATCTCCATACAATATTTTGGAAAAATTCTGAAATAAATTAAATTAAAATACCAACAATCATAAAATACTTAATCATTCATTGCGCAATCTTATCAATCAATAAATTATTCGATCAAGCAAACAATCAGTCATTCAAATGTAACGTAATCAATTTCTTCAAAATAACACAAAAAAACATATATGCTATGAACAAATTATGGTATTATTTAAAAACTTTGTTACAATGCAAATATCTTTCTTTAAACAGTCACCTTGTTGAAAATAACAGCTCTGTAACATAACGTAAAATTTCCAATTGTTCTAATTGTAAGCAAAACACCATGGATTGATTTCACACCATCGGTAATAGATATAGTTATTGGTGCCTTTTGAAGATTTGTTATTTCGCCAGAAGTGCAGGATTGTCCTTCAGTCGCAATTGTGAATTGATAATGACTAGAAAAACATTGAACTCTTAAATGAAGCAAATGTATTATCGAATCAAATCTATTTACTCTGTAATGAGTTGAAAATAATAAGAAGTTTGATTTAGAAAAGACCTTCAGTCAAAATCTACTTTTTTAATAACCAACATTATACCAGTTCACTATAGAATACAAATTACCTGATTGGTCCATTAATATCTGAAGCTCCTCTCAATGAAATCGTTGTCTTTCCACCCACTTTTGCAGATTTTTCAATCGAAGCCTTTGGCGGAGCTTAAACAAATTTTTACACAATCAGCTAAATATTACACCCAGGAGATCGTCACATTTATAAGAAATAAGAAGGTCATCTCCTCTCCTCTGGTATTCCTTGTAGGATTCTATGCCATTAAATATAATGTATATTTACCAGCTTGTATATAGGTTGTTGTCCTAAAACATGTGAACGCCAGTAAGGATTCACAACTCTAACCTTGTTTTCATAAAATCTCCTTGGTACATATTTCATGGACTCCTTACATATCTCCGAAATTTGGGTCCACAAATTCATTTCCACATTACTGTGACCGCTCACTCGAGAATTAGATTGCTAAAACAGTACAACTTAAAGAAAACAATAGGCCATACAATTAAAGGTGACAGCAGGTAATATAATTACCGAAATGTAACATTTGTAAAGCTTGCGAAAAAAGAAGAATACCTGAGTAAAATGTCATGAACATGGCCTGAGAGCTAAAATTTCCGTATCCAGCAATCGTGCTTGCAGCAATTTTGATGAAGTAGTTTGTTCCGGGCACAAGATTTGTCAAATTCCATTGAAGAGGTACAAGATTTCCTAATACAACAATGGGTATTGCGTCGTGTTTGAATGTCGTATTGTATGTTTTTTTGCCAATAAAATGTATCTTTGAGAAAAAGGATATAAAATTATCCATGATGCAATGGAAGAATTAGAAAGCGCCTCCATTTTCAAAAAAGACAAATGTTTCTGTAAAAACAAAAGTCTTAAGTATGCTAAAGTCTTAGTAGTAAATATTCTACTCCCAAGGGGAGTACCATCTGACTCTGGTAGAGGGGCGTGTCCTGGAAAATCTTGAGGAGTCACACAAATATAATGGAACTAAAATGCAAACCAAAAAATATAATAGTAATGTGTTTTTATGATGCAATTTTGTTACTTATAATAGATTTTAATCAAAAATGACATGCCTTTCTAAATATTGTACCCAAAAATATATGGTCGAATCGAAACGAATGACTCCCTTCCAAAGTCAGGTGGTACTGCACCCTGGGATTCTACGCTTACTTTCACTAAAATCTGAAATTGCAAAATAAGAATTTCCACACACAAAATATAGATCTTTATCTTTACATTACAGCAATGGACTTTTTTCAATGAAAAATACTCTACTATAAAATATGTATTTTAATATCTGCATGGACATACCTGGACATACTTCAAATTTTGTAGAGATTGGCGATCAAATAAAAAAAGAACAGAAATAATGGATATATTACTTACAGTGTAATTTTGAAGATCTCCATTATCCTTATTTGGCTTTGTCCATTGAATTAAAGCAGATCGAGGAAGAACTTTGATAGCTGTCAGATTCTGTGGTTCTGATGGTACTAAATAACAGAACCAAATTAACTGCATTTTCAGTTAACCATGTAAGTATGCTAATCAATAGTCACCATAAGTAAGTCATCATAAGTAAGTCATAATAATTAATAATAACATCTCTTCAAATGCTTGTAATATTGCAGTGAGAGGAGAATTAGGAGGGTCTATGCACGTAATTAGGAGGGTCTACTTCATGATTCTCCAGTCTTGTTGTACAGAGTCTTACATTACGTGTTATCAAAGTAATAGAATCAGGTTAGCAATAACAAATTTCAGAATTTCTCCCAATGGTCTCTCTATTGAAACAAGGAAATCGCAAAAAACTCCGAGATGTAACAGGGTATGCCCATTCTGTAACACAAGCAGCTTAGGTGACGAGTTCAACAATATATTTTCTAAATGCCCAGCTACACAATTCGTTAAGCATTGAAATGAATTGCTACCTAAAATAATTGCACCAATTTAAATTGAAAAAATCAATTACTGCTTGGTATGCGAAATATTAGGGGGAAAACCTTCCTTGAAAATCCCAACACTGGAAAGCTTCTAAACTCGCTATTGGAGGCTTTCAAATATAGCTGAACAAAGAGGTAGATTTCCTGGTTCTCACTGCAAGATTACAAATCATTAATCTCGATGTTGAAAGTAGTTTAAAAAGTTGCATAGAATATTTTATAGGTAATTTAACTTGTAACTCGTGCCTGTGAAGGAGGAAGAGTTACAATATTATTAGTATTGCAATATTTTAAGAAACAAATCATTTTGCTATCGAATTCTTACTAACCAAGATTCTAACCTATAACATTTTACTCGACAAATTTATTACGTTAGGAACTATACTTGTTATCTCTTTCCCCCAAAAAAGAATTTTTATACTTTTAATACGCCTGTGAAACATTCAGTTATAGCTATGGCTTTACATACAGTTATAGTTATGGCTTTACATATGACCGTTATTGTCGCAAGACTGCTGGCGACATTTTGGCGACTAGGCTAACGGCATCCTTGCGGCAAATCATATATTGAAATACATATCTTCATTGGCATTTCAGTTCATCTTGTGAGGCTCTCGCAGCATCGCCGACATGTTAAATTTTTTATGGAAGCATGTGACGGAAGTTATCATGAAAAGGTTATTTTGTTTAATTCTGACGAGATGACCCAGCAAATTAATCAAATTTTGAGAATTTTATTTTCTTGATGTGTTCCTTACAATTGACATTCAGAGTTTTGCACAACATATCAAGCGTGAGTATACACCAGCAATAGCCTTCTCTTTTTGTACTATTAAAATCCATGATTAAGACCCATACAAAATCTATGTTTCATACCTATACAAAATCTATGTTTCGGACCCATACATTATCTATGTTTCAGACCCATAACATAGCAACCCAATGTTTGTTACAAACAGATGTTTCTAGTTTATTTTTCTTCTCTGACTGCCAAGCCTTTTCCATGCCATACAAAAACTCTCCCGATGTTCAAGTCTTGCTCAGTTGGTGCAATACATACACCAAAGTATTCAAAATATTGAACCTTCATACTAATTGTATTTTTCTGTCAACAATAAAACCCAATTGTGGCAGAAACGTTCTTTAGAAATCAATAGATAGTTATCCTGCAGTTGTGTCATTGACAGATTGCATCAATGATAATAAACAACAAATAATTTTTAACTATAATTTTTTTTTGAGTTACATCAATTTCATTTATAGGTGCCCTACTTGTCATCTTAAAAGTGTAGTCCAGAACAACAAGAAAGTGAAAAGGAACCAAGGTATCACCCTGGATAATACCCGAGTTACAATTTCAAAAAAGCCATCTCACCATCAGGATATATGTTTTTTACTGAGATTGTCACAAACGTTTTTGGTTCATAATATGATTAGTTATGAACCAATTCATAATATGATTAGCTAGGACTGTTGCCGGTCCTAGAGACAAGCGAGCTGAGAAAGTTATGTATATTACCATTCCTATAGTAATCCAAAGTATTTTGGGAGTCAGGTATTGGTAGATCCTGGATGTCATTTTCTCCACGAATCTTAGAAGGCTTTGATAGTATCCTGCCTAAAATATTATTGATGAGCCTCTAGCTTTGGATATACCTCTAATTAATATGTGCTCCTCTACCTCTTTGATCTTCTCGGTTAACTCTTCTTGCTCCAATATTTCGTACACCTTATCCTTCTTCCATTTTTATTTCTCTCTGCGACCTTTTACTTGTCGGTTAGTGAGTTAGAGACAAAGTTCTTGTCTAAGCCCTGCTCATTCCTTTGAACTTTCAGAAGATTTTTGAAAAATGTATCAGTTCATTGCGCATTTGCTTTAACAAATTGCTGGTATGAGCATGTTAGACTCGACCTTTTTTTTTTTATTCAAAAATAAACATTTACAATATACCTTACATTCTATTATACCTTTATAATTACTATACAACATTACAGGTACGATACCATGGGGAGTGAAAAACAATTATTACCCCATGGCCAATATAAAAAGACACGCATCGCTGAAACTAATTACAGCTACACTACGAACAATTAAAAACTAATAGATAATAGACTAGATTCTGTCCCACACCAGATGTCATGTCAGGGTCTCGATGATTTAAGTGACTTCGCGAGCGCAACTCACTCGATGTAGTAAATAAAATGCCTGACATCTGATGCGAAACAGAATTTACAAAGAAAAAGAACATTTTCGTAAAAGGACTTGGTGGTTGATTAGTACTGAAATCTTAAAAAGACATTAATCAAACCGACCAGTTTCGAGGATAAAACGTAAAGTAACTTCGAGTCGTCATCTTCATGGAGACAAACGAATGATCGTTTTGTGAACACTTGCGTAGAGTAAAAAAAAGATCTACCTTCAAGATTCACCCAAGGATGACACCCTTCAACTCAACAAACAACTCCATCGCTGATAAGACAATCCAATTTTTGAGCAATATTAATTAAAAAAATATCTAGAAATCTCTCGATCTGGTCTTAAAAAACAATTTTCTTACTTACAATTATTTTATACCAAACATATCTATTTTTACGTCAAATTCTTTCAACCTCTCAGTCGAATCTCAGATTCTTAATCTCTTATCTAATTCTTGTTTAACAAATTTATTCACACCGGAAAACGAATGATGCTCGAACAGTTGTGTCATATACTTTTAAGCTTCTTAGCTTAGTTCTCTTTCCAAAGCTAAGCTTAGCTATTTTTCCTGAAATAGTGCGTTGGTTGACAACATCTGGTAGTCCTCAATTATCTCCAACTTGCATTTTCCATTGTTATTTGTCATCTTATGAGTGAAATAAGCATCAACAAGTCCAAGGAGGGCATTGAGATTACATGGGATTAACAATTTGTTTTGCAATTGAAACACCAAAATTATCTTTTTTAAATTTTCATTGTCTATCTGCAAATCAAACAAAGACGAGCTAATAACAATGAAGCCTTAAAAGATGATGAACACTTTAACAGACTGCTAGAAAGAAGATCGCTGCAAACTAAAGGCACCAAAGCATACAAATCCACAACAAAGAAGATCGAAGAAGTACGTAAAATACATCAGAAACGAAAAGCTTCGCCTCGAAGAGGAGTAGATAAATCACCATGTAACTCGCAGAGAAACACAAGAACTATTCCGAAACATGAAAAATGACAACTCCTCTTTTTGACCAATAAAGATAATAAAGAGAAACAGTAAATGTGACCCTGACAAACTGTTCAAATATTATTCAGTAGTTCTGCTATGCCTTTATTTTTTCATTGGACCATATTTGATTAGCTCTGCTTTTATATCATCACACCCAGGAATTTTATCTCTTTTGAGGGATTTTGCTGCTTTCTCTACTTCGAGAGCACTGAAAGGTACAAGCATTTCTTTGGATTTATCATCTTGGAATTGCTTTTCATTTTTATTGTAAAATTCATTTTTTTAAGAAATCTGTTATGATCTTACACTGCATTTTTTCAAGAACTTTGAACTCTAAGAACTTTGAACATCTTTGTAGAATCATTTTTGTATTTTTCTAGGTCTTCAATTTTTCTCCCAACTTTCATTTTCTCTGCTTCTTGCAGTTTACATTTAATTTGCTTCAAGGTCTCATTTCTTTCCTTTCTTTTCTCTTCCATGTCTGTTTTGTTTCTACAAGCATTAATATCATTCTTTAACTTCTTCTATATTTCAGAAAACCTTTTCACTTCTTCATTGTCGGATTTCATATTTCTTTTTATCACTCCAAGGGTTTCTTTGGCTGCTTTCAAGGTTTTTTGTCTCACTTTTGTTTATGATTTCCTCCACCTCTTGTCAGTAGTCCTCTCTGCATTTGTCATCATTAAGCTTTTCTAGATTAATTTTCTCAGTTTGAACACTTTTTCTGTAAATCTTATTACATTCTACTTGAAGATGTATGATCTTGAATTTATAATAGCCCTTTTATGTCTCTGTCTTGTCATTAAATGATCTATTTAATTTCTGTAGGGGTTTCGTCTAATTTCCCCATTCCTATCTTTGTGTTCATTTATCCTTTCTAGGCAAACCCATGTTGTTCTGTGAGCCAACTATGACTCCATTTATCCTGAATCCATTGTTCAACTTGAAAATCAACCAATTGAAAATGTAAAGATCTTCAGATATATTGGTGATGAAATAAAATATGATGAACCATCGACTGGAAACGCTGATGTTTACCTACGAATATGCATTGCTGAAGCTAAATTTTATGAAATCATAAAGAAACTGACAAACCTCAGTATACACCTGAAAACCAGAATACTCATATTAAACGCTATAATTCGCACCAGACTTACATATTCTTACCAAACGTGGAATCTGAATCAAGCCCAAATGAATAGGATAAACTCTTCCAACATTGGAATGCTCACAAAGCTGGCGAGAAACGGCTCTAAAACAGAGGAATTTTGGCACTTAATTACGAATAACGAGATCCTTCAAATCTGCCAGAATGAAGACATACCAACTTATGTTGCAAAACAACAGGCCAACTACCTGGGACATCTAGCACGTCAGTCAAATCAATGACTCACAAAGAAACTTCTTTTCAAACCGAAGAATTATACCTGGGCGAACTATTGAAACTCTTGAAGATAAAGTAATGAAGTGTGCACAATGTACAAAATCCATTTCTATAAAGATGCATTGAAATAGAAAGGACATGATCTTCCATATGGATCCGATCGCCAGCTGTCATCAAGATGATGATTCGGTTAAAACCACAAGTACAAGTAAGTAAGTATATCATTTATGTGCAAAGTAAATAGTATGTGACCCAAAACTGACCCTTAATAAACATTTTCTCAATTTTATCAAGAGTGGATTTTTTCCCGTTTACACATGTGCACTGTTTTCTATTTTGGTGGTAACTGGAAAACCATTTATCTATTTTACTTGAAAAACCTTAGAAAAGAAATTGGTGGAGAAGTATAGAATGATTGATGGTATCGGAATCTTTCGATAGATCTAAAGAAGCGCCAACAGTTGTTTTGTCAAGATTTAAATAAATTTTGCACAGAACGCCTAACAATACATGTACAGTACAGTATCATTTTCTGAAACCTAATAGGAGCCCATGTACGATTTCTTTTTATGGTTGAAATAATTCAAACAGCCAAAAAGCGTTATATAATTTGTCAAAGCATGATAACGAAAAAATGGGCCGGTAGTTGTCTGGATTAAATTTTTCATCATTTTTAAAAATTGGTATTACGTTCGCGTTTTTTCATATGTCTGAAACCACTCCAACACACCAGTGTTAAAAGAGGCGTTGAATATTTGAGTAAGTGGCTTGGCCGCAATGAAAAGATGCTTTGATGATTGAAGGTTTTATAACATCATGTCAAGCTGTATTTTGCAAACGAATTCGCTTATATTTGTCATTTCTTTCATTTCAAAGAAGAAACGTTTTTGAAAAGGGATGTATATTTAAGTAGGGGCTCGGGCGCACAGGTTTTTGACAAAATTTTGTCAAATATGATAACCAGCTGGAGACAAAAAACTCTCTTTCCAGTTTGACAAACTTTCGTCCGATTTGCGGGCAGACTGGAGCAAAGGATTACAGGGGGATTAAAATTTCTTCACAGGTGCAATCAACAAGTTCAACAGGGTTCCAATGGTCCAGTACAGTATATCGCAAAAAAGTTTACTTAATAGTTTCCATTTTTCCAGAGATTGTCATGACCTCGTCCTGCCTCAGAGCAGGATTTCGGGGCCTTTAAAGATTAGTTGAAATTCGGTGTTCTGGAAAGATGTCGATTTTTGCCGACGCACTGGATAATCAACATGACAGTGTAACAATCATTGTTCACAAACAAAAGGGATTACGATTGTCATAAATTTATCATGACAATGTCTGCAGTGCGCCCGAAGCCTAAGTGGCTTGGTCGCAATGAAAAGATGCTTTGATGATTGAAGGTTTTATAACATCAGGTCAAGTTGTATTTTGCAAATGAATTCGCTTTTATTTGTCATTTCTTTCATTTCTAAGAATAAACTTCTAAGAATAAACGTAAGTACGAAAAATCTATTTTTGGCTTTTGGATTATGATTATTGAAGTATTTTTTTTTTCAGTGCTACCAAAATGTGCAATTACGCATTAGCAATTTTAAAATCATTCTGGGCACACTTTCCATCATAAATATGCTGTCTCATGATGAAATTTAGTGATTTCCTTTTTGGACATGATAATTTTCCTTGAACAGCCCACATTGTATATTTTTGTAGATTTGATATCAAACATTTCTTTAAAATACGAGTTTTTTGATGCTCTAATGCATGCAGTTAAAAGGTTACGATATCTTGTATATTTTCCATTGTTTTCAGGAAAGCAATATTTTGTATAAATATAGGAAGGGTAATTTTTAAGTATGCTTCATTTTTAAAAAAGGGGAGATCAAGGGTTTGTGATTCATTCTTTTTTGAAGATGTTTTTCAAAGGGAAATACTTTTCATAGCCTTCAGTTATTGCAATTCTGAAATATTCTTCACTTAAATGAGAAAAAACAGTTTTTCGAATTATATGAACAAGCATAGATCAAATAGTGGTTTCAAGCTGTGGTCTTTCACGTGACTAAAATGGCGACGGTTTCTGCAAATAATGTGGCTTTTCCGTGATAGCTGAGAAATGCAATCATTAAAATTAATAACAATTTTAAGTTTGGTAATTTTTCTAACGTCGATATTTTTTTTGGGACAACAGGTACAAAATTTATTATGAAAGGAAAAAGCAAATCATTAGTCCAATAAACGTAATTTGTGGCTTCTTAATTTCCTAACAGCTCTCAAAATCATTGCAGAAGTAAATTCAGATAAATTTGTGTCACTTCACAAAATTAAAATTAAAATTAAAAACAAACTTACCATCTTCGTGTGTTATATCTTCAGAAGAAGTGCTCCAAGTACCGAATATTGTACCTCTTTTAGTGCTGGCAGAAACCTTTAATTTCAACAAATAATTTAAATAATTTTTTTTTCCATCATTAACATCTAATCTATCACATCGAGCATTATTAATGACAACGAATTGCATTTTATTAAGATTTTCAGAATGTACAAAGTACAACATGACATAAAAAAAACAATTATAGCTACATTCTTCGTTTTCAAATATCACTTTATTTTACCTGAAACTCGTAAGTCCTATAAGGCTCTAAATGATTGAAAGTCTTTTCCAAAAGATTCTTATCAACTGATATTTGAGTGTAAATAGAGCCAGATTTCATCCTGTATCTGACTTTGTAATCGTGAAGTATGCCATTCAAAGGTGATGGCCGGCTCCAAGTGACTTTAATACTTGTGGATGAAACTGCTAAAGTTGTAGGCTTCGGAGGAGCTGATGCAACTACAAAAAATATCAAATATTTTAACATATTCACATACATGTACGTATATTGGTATACCTGGCATATTGACAAAACTGGTCAATATAAAGCAGCAATTTATAGGATTAGCTAGCTTGTATTTAGCGTGAGCTATTAGTTAACTTCAGTTAATTATTTGATGAATTATTTTATTAATGTCATTATGTACTAAATAATATATATTCACCAGAATATTCATTGAAGATAAAGTTAAAAGCCAAAAGGAACCAAATCATTCAATTATTATACGATTGAAAAAGTAATATATATGTTAAGTATCACGGCATTGTTACTGCTATTATGTCAAATTCTAAATTAATAGTTTTACGCGTTTATTGTGACACGATAGACATACAATCCTCGCCAAAACTGCCGCGACAGGTCTATGAAAGTAGTCTAATTTGAATGTAATTGCGCCCTTTCCCCCTAAGTTCAATGCTGTTAGTCATTTTATGTCATTTTTAGCAACATATGACCCTGGGTAACATTTTTCCAACATTGGATTTTGGAGGGAGGGGTTTTTTTGGTCTGTATGCGCTTGATATCTTGATATATGGGTTTCTGGGCATTATACGATTCATATCTTACGCATTTGAAAATTGAGACATGGAAATGTAAGAAATGTTATGCGTGTCTCAACCTATTCTGGCGAGGATTGTAGTCTGTATTTTCTAACTGCGATAATTATTCAAAATCAGCTTGAAAAGTTTTTTAAACTTTTATATAAATTATACCTCCTTCATTTGTCTTGAAATCATGTGTTCCAGCTTCTGAAGATATAAGATGTGTGATGCAACGAGCAGTTACTGTTATTGAGTAATCAGTAAATACATGCAAGCCGGTGAAAGAAACTGTTGTTCCAGTTACAGTTTCCGTACGTGTTGTTGCACTCGATCCTTTTTTCTTCAGTACTGCAGTGTAATCTTTAATTGTATAGTCTTTGGCAGTAGCTGCAATCCACGATATTTTTGCACCAGTTTGTGTAATACCACTGGATGAAAATCCAGATGGAGCCAAAGGTTTAGCTAGCAAACAAAGAAATTCCAATTTTCAAACATAAAGAAAAGCCTTGATAGAATTTTACTGGAGCTACAATATATAGATATATATAATTCAGCAGTTCTTAAAAAATTGAAAAAAGCAAAATTTCGTTCCATTGACCATTATCTCTCATCTATACATAACTTAGCAAAAACATATCTTTGAAAACATTCGCTGAAAATCCCAACAAAAATAAGACGTTTTATTCAAATTATATTATTGAAGATTACTGAGAGTATTCTTGAGTATATTACGTGTGAATGGATAAAAAGTAATGAGGTTGCACAACAATCACGGCGACTTTAATTGAATCAAATTTGCCATTCCTATATTTCATATTTTATTGATGCGTTATTGTACAAATTAAATACAAGAAACATGTATTTTTGAGTTTGGGAAGGGAAAACAATTTTGGCGCGATATCATTGAACAAAAACGGGAACCTGACAACAAAAACACATAAAATAAAAAAATAGACTCCAAGGAACTTTTTGGGAATTCTATTTGTTGCCTATCAGTTAGTCTTTAATTAAAACCTGGTAATGATAGAAGAACTGAAACAGTTGTGTATTCGCTGCTGCTCTGGTTGTATTGTAAAACTCCCCAATAAGTAAAGTCCCAGATAAGGAAATACATCATTGTTACAACTCACATGATCCTTACTTATGTGCATTATGCACAGAGACGTAGGGACCGGGGGGCACTAAGTGCGCATGCCCCTCCCCCCTACCTTTTTGCAAACATGGAAAAAATGCCCTCAAAATTGAAAAATGTGCCCTTTTCACGTGAAACTTTGTAAAGTGCTCTTTTTAACTCCAATAAATTTGAAATGTGCCCTTCTGTAATCACGAATTTTTTTAAAGCGCCCTTTAAAAACGGAAAAATTGATTAAAAGGGCCTTTTTCTCGTAGATTAAAAAAAAAATTTAATTTTTACAATTTTGAAAAAAATTGTTACAAGAAAAGTGCCTTTTTCAAAGTTAAAAAATTAACAAAAGTGTCCTTTTTTAATAATTTCCCTTGATTGATCTCAAAAAGTTAAAAGAAGAGTCAATTTTGAGCAATATCTTTAATGTTCAGAATTTCAATTTTCTAATTTCTCGAAATAGGTTGAAAAAAGGTAGGGGAAGGAAAAATTTACAATTCTTTTGGAATAATTTCTTTATTTATTTTTAGCAAGCCTGAAATTTTTTTCCCATCTGTCTTAGATATATGCTGAGACTACAAACAGTCGTTAAAATAATGCTTGAGATCTTTGATTTTCAAAAACTTCATGACATATTCAAATGCCATAAAGGCCGTTTCCAGCCTTTTCCGAGAGTCCAAAGGCGTGGTTAAACAAAATTTCCCTCCCATCAGCAATTTTCCGCCCCAGATTTAGGGCTGGTGACACGTGATTACATTGAGATTACATTACATCATGATTACGTTGAAAAACAAAATTAGAGAGGGGGGGGGGGACATTTTATTGGTTTTCACCAAACTTTATCTTAAGAGCAATTTAAAGTTGCTTTTTAAGGGAATTTTTAGGGCAAATCTGGTCAGTGTAAAGCAGCAACTTACAGGATAAGCTAACTTGTATTTAGCATGAGCTATTAGCTACAATCCTCGCCATAAGGGTTGAGACAAAAAATTTAAGCGGGTACATGCCTGAAATAATTGCCCCCCTTCCCCCGGTTTCAATGTTGTTGGGCAAGATCTCATGGAATTCGATTTGCCAATGAACGTGGACATCTGAA
>JAYJMH010072078.1:0-11018 GCA_036873815.1 Phacellophora camtschatica | reverse complement strand
TAAATAAATAAATAAATAAATAAATAAATAAATAAATAAATAAATAAATAAATAAATAAATAAATAAATGAATGAATAAACGTACCTGAAGAGGCGTTCCAGTCAGCAACAACCTGTGTGGTGCATAATAATGCGTATTAAGAACTTGTGTAAGTTTGCAATGATGGTTCTTCATACGATGGCCTTCATCAACTACCATATACTTCCAGCGTACCTAGAATGAATGCAACACAGAGATATATCTTAACTTTTAGATGACACAGGAAATGCAACAAGAATACATTCCTCCTAAATTAATTCCGAGGCAGGAAAATATAATAAGCCAGCCAATTAAGCACCAACTCAAATAAGAACACAATCTTCATGAACTAAATTGGAAAAAATTGAGATTAAACCCAGAGTCAAGAAAACGTTACGGTCATATGATCGTTGAATGAATGTGCATGAGAACAAAAGAATATTTTCAAGCCACACCCTAAACACGCCTATTTTCCATTGTAAAATGAGGAAGGTTTACACTGAAGCATGTTTTCGCTTGAGGAAAACTGTAAAGGCAAAGAAAAAAAGAAAAATTGTATAAAAAACGAACAAGCCAAAGGTACAAAAACACAAAAAACAAGATTCAAAGATTTCAATTCAATTTTATGAAGATTGCTGTTGCTACCTCTTTCAATGAAAAGACAACCCACATTAAAGTAATTAATGGGGGGAAAGTGGGAGTGATTAAAATTTACCCAAGTTAACATCTTCTATTTCAACAACTGAACAAGTCGAAGAATAGCAGTTTCGACTGAAGATGAGTTTCGTTTCGTTGCGGTTTACTGCTCAGACATTTTATCAGTGGAAATTAAGATTCTCGTTATTTTAAGTAAAAATTAAACAGTTACTGCTCAGCCTCTGAACTAGATAAATATTATGGCGGCGGCAGATATTTAGATTTATCCTTCTCATTTCGATATATACTCATTATTTCTATTAAAAGCCCTTTTCGCGTGCACAGGGAGTCCCATATTTCGGGGAAAATTGTGCGGCGTTGTTTGTTTTGATGTTCAGCTCGAGAGGATTCCCTTTGTTTTCGATCGCTAATCGCTTTGAAGTAGCGTGTCAATCAAAAGCAGCCGATGCTGTTGTTACAAAAATCTGCCCTTTATTTCCATCGCACAAAAATTGATCTTTGTTTACAAACTGCAGTTTCCAAAATGACGCAGGCACGAGACGTGCATTCAATTCATGCAATTAATTGAAATAATGAACAAGGGTGTGAATCCTCACGGCGTCAATCAAAACATCTTCAATCAAAATAGCTTCAATCGTATTTTTTCCTCATAATTCGACCTGTCGAAAAACAAATTTTGCAGGCAACACTATTTGCTCTTTGCAATTTTGCAGGCACTACCTCCACAGGAACAGCTGCATCACAACAACAATGTAAATGCAGATCATACAAATCATTCATTGGGTTATTCATTGAGTGACCCAAGGAACCTGGTTTTTGCAATAACAAGCGAACTAACGTAGGCATAATAATTTGCGATTTAATTAAATGAAATCAAAGACGTGATGCGCGAGAACTGGCTGAAAAGGTAAGTGTTTCCAATTTTAAACCAAGCTTGGCAATTATATCACGTGCTCATAGCCACGAATAGCCTTCGTACAATTAGGCTAATTCAATGACCCACCTAAAGAAAAGCCGAGCATGTAAGAGTTGTTGGAGTTGTCAGATAGCTCCAAAATGACGTTTCTGGCATGTACCAAACTCGAAAACGTTCTTACCAGGGCTTTCAAAATATACATTGGAGAAGTGTGATGGTAGTAGTACACTGAGATAAAGAGACATTCGACAATGAAAGCAAGAACGTATAGGGAGTAGTATATTGAAATTATTGCACCTCTACGCAATTTTTTAACTCCACAAAAAGCTGCAAAAAGAAATCAACAATGACGACGTTTTGCAAGGACAACATTTTTAGAAAAGAAGAACAAACTTAGAAAGAAAAGCAAACAAAAAGCTATTTCATAAAAGATGTTAGCAAAATTTGTTTCTGGTTGTTGTGAAAATACAAAGTAACACCCAGAAGTTCTTCGGCAGTTTAAAACCCGCTACTATGAATATAAAGCATTTGATCAATTTTAGTAAGTGTTTTAGTTTTCGACCTAAAAATAACCTAAAAAATTAACCTAAAAAAGTCAACTAATTTCAAATTAAGGCTGCGTTCACACAATACCAGATTCATTTCGCTTTGGATTTGATGACCCAATCCGATACTGAAAGTTGCTTTGTTCACATAGTTCACACACTGTCGTTCGTTTTTGGCATGTTCGCACGTTTTTGGTTGCGTGGCATTGTCCATTGTTTTAACCCTCTGCGTGGTAAGGTTGATTATTGTTTTTCGTTTGAACATAGTCAATAGAAAAACTATTTTCTATTGTTTTTCTATAGACTATGGTTTGAATATACGAAATTCGCGAGCGACGTCATATCGGTTCTAGCCTGATATCGGTTCGGTGCGTTCACACGAGCTTAAAATCGACAACAAGACAAAAATAATTCACAAGAAAGTAATGTGAAAGTAAAATCTCCAAGCTGTGAGTTTTTATTATTTCAACAACAAAAAAAATGGAAAACAGCAGCCCGCTTTCTGGTAGTGAGATTGTATTTTAACATGGGAGTGTTTGACGGTTTTGAACAATCACAGAATTACACGAAGAAAGAATATCAACAAAAACATTGAGTTATGGAGTCGCTACTCAGCTTGAGACGAAGAAGGTTTACGAGAAAGGGGGGAGGGGGAGTAAGAGGCAAGTAAACAAAACAAATGAAACAAAAGTTAAAGGGTTTGTTTAACATCATCCACCAGCTTGCTCTCGTTTCAAAATAAACGTTTTTTAACCAAAGAACAGCTAGCTCCGATCTCAGCCTCAATTTGTTCTTATTTCTGGACTGATATTTACAAACTTGCTACCCCTATCTTTAAAAAAAAAACACAAGCAAAAACAAAAATGTGTTTAAGGTAGCAAAAAAATTTGACTCAAATCCCAGCCTGGCGCTTCTTATAAAGGTTGTCCTATAAAAAAGAACCTGTATCGAGAAAGATTTTAACTATCAGGGTATTTTCGGGGGGGGGGGCATTGTACCGCACTCTAAAGTTAGAATCTGCAGATTACATGGTAAAAGAATATAGCTTGCTAATTTTAGAACTCTTTTGATGAAATTTCCAAGCAAACAAAGAACAAGGTTTTTTGGAGCACCCTGTCCAAATGTATTTCAACTCAACGTGATTGAAAACGTAACGCACGAAACATGTATGGTCAATCAAACCTGTCAAGAAACATTATCTGGACCTCAGATAAATCAACAAGATTTGTGGCGGGCCAGCAGTCTCTATTGAAGACCAATCAATTGAAAATTCAGAAACATCTCTACTCAGCGACCTTCGTGATTTGTTTGTTACGTTTATCATTGAGGATGGCCAAATATGAACAAATACCAGTAATTTTATAAGATCAAAACTGCAGGTAAAATAGACCACATTGCACGTGTTTTTAAAGTGATTTGTTCTTATCAACACTTTTGCTCTGTAAACCACTACACAAACTGACCTGGGTTCGCCCTGGATTAAACTAACGCAGGTTAGTTTTTCGTGGTGTGAACGCAACAAACCTAGGTTCGCCCTGGTTGAAACTATAAACCCACTTCTGGAGTTTTTATAAAGTGTATGGTGTGAACGCAAACCAAGGGCGAACCTGGGTTGGTTTTGAAACGCGTGCGTATTTTCTGACAATAAAGATAAACGTGCATCACTTCAAAACGATCAGAATTGTATTTGCCACAAATTGAATTGCCACCTGCCACAAATCTTTCACAATCAGCCGTTTTCGCGATATTTTTGGAAAAATAGGAAATAACGACACTCGAAAATTTGTAAATTTGAAGAACAAAATTTCCATAATGTTTAAAATTTTAAAACTTGTGATATAATACGATCTGTAGAGATTATACGATCTACATTTTGCAGCCGCTATCCTTCAGGTTTTTACAGACGAGAACAAATAATCCAGATAAATATTGTTTTTAGAAGACATAGGAATATATGGTTAATCGTGCAAGGACCAAAATTAAGTAATTAAAAACATAGCTGACAAATTCATTTCGAGTAGCAGTGAAAGTTTTGATACCTAAAACAAAACTCCCAGGAAAGAATTATTTTTTATACAAATGTTACAATTTTCTGCACTGCAATGCAATGCAGGTAACAGTAACCGCGTTGGGATTTCGATCAGTGCCTTCGGAAAGTGCTCCGCTTCTCCGCGGTTACTGCAAAAAATTAAGAAACATTTAAGAAAATTTGAAGCCAAATACTAAAAGCAAAATACTAAAAAACATCCAACCTGAAGTTGAAGTGTGTTTCTCATAATAATAAAAACATGCTAGTCAAAACAATGCAAATTAAATGACGTGTGGCGCGCACGGAAGAGTTTCAGCACACCCTGAATGGTTTACAATGATTTCTATTTTCACTGCGAATCGCCTTAACATTTAGCGAATTAATCAAAAGAAACGACCAGGACGAACGCGTTGAATATTTCAGTCGCACTAACAGCACTATAGACTGAATCGATATGTTTTCCACGGGGTTGCAAGGGTCTTGGCAATAGGCATCTTCGTCATTGTCCAGGCTCAAGTTAACTGATATTTATGTTTCTACAGGTTTGACGTCAATCGCAGCAGATCCGAGTCGTTTATTGTTCAGCTAACACCAAAAGACTTGCTTTGTGGTAAACATAGCGGGTTGTATTTTGGTTTGATTTAATCGACGTTGAGCACCGACCAATTGCGGACGTGCTCTCCGCAACATTAATTGCAGAAGAAATATCTACTGTATTCGTTCAGAATTTTTGAGAAGTAGAATTTGGTTGCTCGATACATTTATGGGAGTCTAAAGTGGTAAGCTATGTTTTCTTATTTCCTCCAAGGGGATAAATTTTTTTAATCAAACACGTGCGTTTTGGAAAATGATAAATTACTTCTTCTCTTCGTTCGAAATTGTTTTTAACTCTTTGATAGGTTTAAAGTTGCCGTAGTAGTTTCTTGTCAAAAACAAACATTGCTTTGCTGATAACATGCAGACACTACAGCATGGGCGGAGGACGCTGCATGTGGCGTGACCATGTGCGATCTCATGTTTCTTCGTGTTCTCGTTTAACCGCGGTCGTAAACAGAACAGAATCGTTCACTGAAAAATAGTTAGTCTTCACTTCAGCCTAACATATACATGAACCTAAAATCGCACAGATATCAGTATTGGAAAAGGAAGATGCTTTCTTTGATTGCGCTTTGACTTAGATTGCGCAGAGAACTAAACTTATTATTCACAATAAACCGTTTTTTAAACATTATCAACCCTTTTCTACGAGTACAATAAACCGTCGACAAGTCGATGGACTTAGAAAATGCAAAATCGTTGAAAACATGGAAAATTCCATTCCTCTAGCCATTCTCTGTCATCGTTGTAGTCTTTTATAAAACCATTTAACAGTTGCTATCCCGGTGTACGTAGTGTATCCGAGTTTAAACTGTGTAGCTCGGATGCACACTATAGCTAGCAATTGTAAACAACTTTAACCTTTTCTTTTTGAGTTGATGACAGGTTAAGCTTGAAACGTCGTATTTTATTCAAACTTTCACAGTAACTTTTTATATTTCAAATTTATATTGGATATCTGTTAGCCTCTGCACCCCGTGAAGGACCATATGTTCCATTGATAAACAACGTCAAACTTCCTATTTTCAGGAGGTAAATGAGGGCAAAACTTTAATATTAATTTCAAATATTTTCACAAAAGTCTATCAATTGAAATTAAATTGATTTGTATGTTACCCCCCGCAAAATAAAACTTAGATAGGATCTGTCAGTTAATTGGAATTAAATCCGGTGCGGGCGTGAAAGGGTAAACTTTACAACTTTAATGATGGTATATCCTTGTTGATATCGACAAATATCGACACAGCTTACTGGTGTCCAAAGCCTGGACCATTGTTTGGAATAGGCACAAGCTCATCTATGAAAAGCAGCAACATATACGAGTTAATAACGACAGTTCACGACTGACGTCATAATTATAACTGATTGACTGTATGTAGCTACCACGGTATCATAAATAATATAAAATGTGCACTGTTGGTTGTAAACTTATGTAAACAACAGCAGCGACTCTTGATTGCAATAATGTGGTTATCTTCTTACGGTTAATTGTGGACACCAGTACATCTCATCTGCAAACAAAATTTCACATAAAATACATACTTTGCTTGCACTTTGGTTTAAGGAAGGCAATCAATAATTGCGCAAGAGATTGGGCGAGGAAATTTAACCGAGGTCCCTTTCTATCAATCTGTGAATCTTTTGTGATGCGTTTTAAGCAGGTATATTTTAAGTTTCAGCGCAGATTATAAATGCGGATTCCATGTCATAACTCCATTAGTCTTACATGGATCCTTATTAAGGTTCTTAGGTGACGATAAATGCGCCCAAGCTGAAACACAAAGGTTTCTATGACACAAATAGTATTATATTTATTACATCGACTTATGTCTTGTCATTGTTTGCAGGATACTTAAAAGTAAGCAATGAAACACACATGATGTTGTGAAGTAAAATGATAAGTAAAATGAAGTAAGACTGAACTGTCGGTATCTAAGTATCGATAGGTTCAGCGGCAATGTATCCATGGCAAAAAAGCACGTTCTCGTCGTACCTACACCAAGAAGCTGAAACAAGAAGAAGCAATGTAGTTTTTAAAGCAGGCGATGAATCTTCCTCGGTAAGCAGTGTGCTGACACGCTGTTCGCAAAGAAATGGACAGTTTAACCAGGAACGTTACTCGTTAGAAAACATTGCAATAGATTTTGAGCCGGATGCCGACATCGAGATTGAAAACACGGATAGAGACAGAGGACTGATCGAATCGTTGATGAAACACATAGAGATGAACGCAAAGCAAACAAAGGATGACATAAACAACGAATTCAACACGCTAATCTGGAAGCTGAATGAACAAAGGAATGAGCTGATGCAACAAGTCGACAGAGAAATAGAGAAAAAAATGAACATTTTGCGAACTAAAAGAAGAAGGTGCTCACGATCGCTTTGTTTAGATGACTCAAACGAACTCGTCGGCCATGTGTCACGACTTCGCTCAAGCGATGATCTGAACATCGAAACAGACCGCGATGTTCGCACTATCGAAAACCTGCGACCATTGCAGTGTGGTGACCTGAAGTTTACTTACGATTCAGATCTTTACGAGAAGCTGAACGAGTTTGGCAATATCGAAGATTCTCTCGCGTCAGGATTGCATTCTGAAGCCATGGGTCTTGGGCTCAACTATTCATTTGTTGACGAAGAAGCCAAATTTAAAGTTGTTACAAGAAATAATAATATGAACAAAGCATTTTCTGGTGAAGACAACATTAAAGTGGTTATCAAGAGTCCAAACGACCAAGTGACTACTGCTCTGATTAGCACGAAAACTAATGGCATTCATACAGTAACATACAGCCCATCGACAACCGGCCTACATAAAATACATATTTTCGTCAACAAGTTCGAGTTGATAGAAAGTCCATTTTCTTGTTCAACACTTTCAAAAGAAACCTTGGCGTTTGAACTGAAAGACACTTTTCTGCCCGGTTCCGACAGCGCGTACGATTGGGTTTTGAACAAAGAAGAAACTACTGCATTACTTGAAAGCAACGAACAAACGGGGGCGGTCATATTTGGTGCGACTAGCTTCTCAGATGGCAAGCATGGGTGGAAAATCAAGTTTACATCAGCATGCACTGGAGTGTCTATGGCGATTGGTGTCTCGCAAAAGACGCGGATAATCGACATATACACGAGGCATACCTGTACTTTTCGGCTTGATACAATTGAAAACCGGCATTCCGCGCTACGCAGAACACGATCGCAGAGGAAAATGTCCACCTTCCATCGGGAATCGAGAACATTTTTCGTGTTGCTAGACTTGGACGAGTATACATTGACAATAATTTGTTGTGAAACGGAAGAGCGTCAAAACATCGTTATTCCAAAACATTCGGAAAACCTTTTTCCTTGTGTCTATATGGTTCATGAGTGTAAAAAGAGTGTCTGCCCAAGACCATTGGTTGCATTTTCATAAGTTTTTAGATAACTATACATACATATATATATACGAAAGATATCGAGGAAAAGTTTTAAAATTTCTGGATATTAGATTAAATGTATTAACATTAAATTATTATAAAGAATTGTTATTACTGATCTTCGTATGTCTAACAACCCATTATATTATGTAATATTATTATATTTTATTTCTAACAGAAAGATTGACGAAAAGCTAGACTTTATATCTTACAATTGACGTTTTCCGATCCATAGTGGAAAAATTCACCTCTAATCTGTAATTAAAATTGCATAAACGACATGCCTGTTTCCGTATAGAGGGCGGTTTAAGGGAGCAACTGCCCCGGAGACGGAAGGAGCCCGTAAATCCCAAAAAACGTGAACGAACCCCTTCGGGAATATTAAACAGCCTGACAAATTTCGTGACTATTTGTGACTGAATCTTCTCTAGAGAAGTGATCAACTTGCTAAAAGTGAGAATATAGCTTTGCGTAGTCTGATACATACCTTCTTTTGGTGTATCAAAACTTTTTTACTGAAACTTTAATTCTTATTTTGATTAAAACATACACAGTTTTTGCAAGACCTTGGAATGGAAAGTTTCGACAATTTCTCTAAAATCCGTAAAAAGGACGTATCCTAATGTTTCACCCTAAGGGCCAGAGCTTTTGTCCTGTGAAGTTCACTCCGGGGAACGAGCTGGCTTTCGACCGCCCTGGTTCCCTGTTAACCCTAAATGATACTCTTTAAATGGTACTCCCTCGCTCGTCATATTAAACGAAACAGTAACACTAATTCTGATTCTAATATTTATGTAAATGTAATAAATATTTTATATTTGTGATGCAAAGAAATAGTCGTCTTCATTGTGTTCAACGTCGAGAAGTATCGTTTTTAATCACACACAAAGTTTTAGCGAATGACGTATATTTCTGCTTTATTTCATATTTCAATGAAGAGGCTTTCACGAGGGGCCACAAACAATTTCAGGATGCATTTTCGGGGCCACAAAGTATGTTTGATTAATCTTTGTGGACAGCAGGGGCCACACAAATTTTCGATCTTTGTAAAACGACAAGTTTCTTTCGTAAATAGAATACTGATTCCTTTGTGGGTTTAAGTAATTATTTCTTTAAATTTCTCTCCATACATCTACTCTCCCTATCTATAGCTTTGCATGGGTTTTAATCTCACACAGCAAGAAAAATAAAGGGTAAAAAAATTCGTGAAACAAAAAAAGTTCACAGAAACAACCTAAAATCCACCTTTAGTCCCAACAAAGAAGAGAACATCTCAATAACATGGACAACTGGTATATGGTCAACACACAACACACAACTGGTGCATGGCCAACAGCTAAATCTGATTAACATAGCCTTAAGTAAGAAAAATAACTGATATATCACTAAATATACATAAAATATTAATGAACTGACATAAAAAAGACAGACAGGAATGAATCTCTATGTTACTGATGGTGATAAAATGGCGCTGGGTAGTCAAAATAACAAACAGTACAGGTACAATGTGGTTGAAACATGACGTAACCACACCACAGTCGGTCTCAGAAACAAAAACACACGTGACCATGTTCTTGCTGAGCAGCAGCGATGACCTAAATAAGAATCTGGGAACAAGTGACACAATAATTGAGAAAAATGTATTGTAGTGCAAGCAATAGAAAAACCAAAAAATCTCTGAAGCAAAATATTTTGGAGGTTAAAATTGGAAGTATTGAAAAGTTTCTCAGAGAGAAGACGTTCCACATTCTAGGTATGCAGACATAAGTTTTTTTTGCTTTTGAGAAAAGTTTAGATTGAAAGTAATTTATGTGAAGAAGATTCATTGGTATTATTGTTGTTGTATCCATTGATAATAGCATGTGCTCTAATCATCGAGAAAACACTAAAAAAATTTATTTTGTACTCCCCCTCGAGCGAAATCGCTCGCAGCTTCAGAATGACCTAAAGAATTTTGACTAAATAAATTTTCATACACAAGTTAACCTTATGAACAGAGGCGAATTTTGTAACATTAGTGAAATTGAAGCACTGCTTTCAAAGCGATGATCCCTCGAGAACAAAACAAAACTCTCTCTCAACTGGACAACGAAAACAAACAATGTTGTGGAGGATATGTTTTCATTTTCCAGTTGAAATTTTGAAGTCAAATGTTTTATAACAAAGGTAGAAATCAAAAAACGTTTGACGTCTTTTTACTCGCCCGGTAGTCGTTGCTTAGCAACAGCATTTATAGAATACTGGAGCCTGTCAAGCTCAGCCACATCTTTCTCAAAATAATGGAAAGTCTTCAACCATTCCTGTTTTAGATTTCTCAAAGCAAAGGTTCGTCTATATTTTGTTGTCTTTTAAACAATAACTGTGCATGGACTTTCATATGTAAAAATATTATTTAAAAATGTAAAAGAAAATACAATAGCCTTGAATTCAATTCATTATACATAATTTCTTAAACCGGGTGTCCCAAAAAAGGGAATAGCTTTCATCAAGGCTATCGCTGCCAGTTTAACTCAAATTTATTCGAAACAATTTTTAAAATATTTCTCGATAGTCAACTTATATTGATACCTAGTTTGCTATTATTTCTGCATTGAGAGTCGAGATAATAATTCCGAAAATTCAAATTTGCTTCCAACCCAAAACCAGAGGTTTAGATTTTCGTCTAAACTGCGTCTTTGGATCTCCTAAACCATAGCGTTTTACGAAATGAATTTAATGGTGCTTGAAAACACACTCAGAAAGTAATCCGAAAACTGAAAATTAAACGCTTATTTATCGATGCAGCCACTATGAAGTGATTTATCTTTTTTCAGAATTTTTACCAAAAATCTAC
>JAYJMH010072067.1:0-11019 GCA_036873815.1 Phacellophora camtschatica | reverse complement strand
ATCCTGGTCAGTTTCTTGCATTATTATTGGGATTTGTTTTCTTTTGGACAGAAATTTTCTCTCAAAAATGTTTCTTGTATTGCATCCAGATTTTATAACAAAATTCATTTAATGTTGAAATAGAAAAATAAACAATTTTATTTAAATTGTCTGCCGCTGAAAACTGCATTTTGGCACATCGCAGGGAATGATGGGAAACGTGGAACAAATTGGTCAGGCTTGGCGTTTTTGCTGTTTGAAAACCAAAAAAGACAGCTTGAGAGACGCTAGAGAAGAAGTAAGTCTGTTATTGACAGAGAGGAGTTTGCAAAAGGAAAAGGTAAAGCAAATGTTGGAAGATTCAAATTTGGTCCTAGAAAATTCATTCAACTCAAAAACATTATTCAATTCTCTCCACAAAATGTTAAAAAAGAAAAACGAGTTCCAGTTGCCACAGCATGACTCTGCTTTGCAGCTAGCTGATGAATTTATGGAATATTTTACCGAAAAGATAGAGAAAATTTAGGACTCCATTGACCAAACTGTTGCTGCTAATGATCATGATTGTGACTATGCAGAAGAACTGAATTATAAGACCCCTATGTCAGCCTTCAGTATGCTTTCGGAGGCAAATGTTAATGATCTCATAATAAAGTCACAAGCAACCTTTTTTTTATTTAGATCCTGTTTCTAGATTTCTAACATGGTTTCTAGGTCGTTACTAAGAAATTGTTGCAAAAATCATGACTCAGGTCATTAACAGGTCATTTCTATCAGAAGTTAAGATTTTAAATTGGCATTACTTATTCCATTATTAAGAAAGATTGGACTTGAAATCGTAAAATCTAATTTTCGCCCTTTCTCCAAATTGCGTCCTGCTTTTAAAATGAAGCATATGAAACAGAACGGTTTATTTGAACCTTTACAATCATACAAGGAAAGTCATAGTACTGAGACTGCTTTATTAAAAGTCCGAAATGATTTACTTGTGGCTATGGACAAACAAATGGCATTGAAAGATGCGGTGTAGTGGGAGATGTGCAAAAATTATTTGAGTCTTTTCAAACAGATCGTTCTCAACTGTTAATGTAAAAATCGAAGAAAATGACTCTGTCCTGTGGTGTTCCTCGAGGTTCAGTATTGGCAAATTGCTTTTCTGGTTTATACATTGCCAATGGAAGATATTATGCTTAAGAAAGGACAACAATTTCACATCTATCCTGATGATACACAAATTTACATGTCATTTACACCAAATACCGACTGCATAAATTTCTCTATATCAAGAATTGAAGACTGCATCAAAGAAATTGAAGCGTGGATGCCCATGACTGTGAGACTGAAAATATTTTTAAGTTTTTCGTGAGCCTATTTCCAATCACTAATGTCCCCAGAGACAAATGACTTTTCAGAGCACTTACTGAGAGATTTCAAATTCACGGGAGATGCTTCCTTGCAAGGATGGCACGCAATGGTTCCTTTTCCATGCAATACGTGACCCAATGGTGCTGAAAATGGACAAAGCAGCACTTTTTGGACTTTGCCTTTTCCAGTGATTTGCTTTTTTGATGTATAATTAATTTCTGTTTAATTGGGTAAAATGGATCATTACCTTCACAGCACTGTCCGCACATTTTCCAGAAAATTTTGCAACATTCAAATCGCCTTCATTAATTCTAGTCATTTTTTATTTTTCCTTCATTAATTCTAGTCAAATCGCCTTCATTAATTCTAGTCGTTTTTCCATACACTGTTCTGGTTCAATTTCACGCAGAGATTTGGGTGCAGAAAATATAGAATTATTTGTAGGTCTAGTTACAGACTCAACTTGTTTCTTGCTTGGCGATCAAATTATTTCAAAGGAAGATTCAGTTGGTCCGTGTTTTGTATCACAGGCATGTTCAGCTGCTTCTGCATCAGATACTCTTGTAGAGGAAGGCTGGCATGCTATTTTATCTTCTTCAGTAGGGGGCCAGTAGGCGTTGATGATGCCGTTGTAACTTTTTTAAGCATCATAAAATTTGTTATTTTTGAAGACCCTGTAGCTGCTTCCTGTAGATCTTTGTTCTTTGCTTTTTTACAACAATCTGCAAGTGGCATGTTGGATAAAGCTTTTCTCTTAAAGAACCTAAATCGTAAAGCGTAAAATTATGTTCTCCAAAAAAACATGCAGTCTGTAGAACCGAGCAAACGATATGAACAGATGTGGGCTCACAGATATGACATAGTGTTGTAAAATTTGCAACTTTTTAATGTTTCCGGTAATTGAATAAACGAAAACGAAAGTTGATCAAAAAAAGGGAAACGAAAGTTGATCAAAAAAAGTAAGTAGTTTTACTGATAAGATAAATGATATGAAAATTAATACAATGATTATTCAATGAGCAATTTTACACTACTGCCACAAAACAATTAAAGATAGGAGGTACACCAAAATTTTCAGTCTCTAACAAGCAATATTAGGTTCACATACTGCATGAAATAGGAACCATTTGGTGTCATCTTTGCATCCTGCTCAAAGGATGTACAAAAGAAAGTGATCAAATGCTTATGAATTAAATTTCCACCTTCTGTATGCCCAGTTGAAATTGTAATGATACTTTTGCCATTTTTAGCATTCATAAATGCCGGACTGACATTTACAATTGGATCCAGCCTTCTCCGTGTTCCATCTGAAATAGCCAAAGACTTTGTTCTTTGCAATAATCACAGATAAAGTTTTTTTTTGCGGCATCTTTATTTGAGATAAAGAAGGGCGCTTATAAAAAACGGGAACTTTTGTTAATTTTTCAAAATCAAAACGCATTTAGAGATTATAGCAATGTATTTCTTTGAATTTCATTTTAGTTAATTTTAATAACTAAAGAACTAAAGAAGGGCACTTTTCAATGTTTTCATGAGTGAAAAAGGCACTTTTTCAATAGTAAGGACATTTTTCCATGTTTGCGAAAAAATGGGGGGAGGCATCTGCCCTAGTGCCCCCAGGTTCCTACGTCTCTGTTTGAAAACACTTCATTTAAAATAGTTTGATATTTCGAAATGATTTTATCCAAACACCAAATAATTGATTCAACAAGGTAGAAATGAACCTCCCACAAATCCTTGAGAGCATTCATGGTTGAAGAATGGTTTGGAATCACACATATAGCGCAATATCCAAAAAGTTTCCAATTCAGTACAGGTTTATTTCCCTTTACATCCTATTCTGTACAGGTTTTCTTCCTGTCCCTCACTGGTTTGTGAACACCGGGCATAATGTTTGGGGAAATAATGACTGTTTGGGAAAATAATTTTAGTTCAGTCCTTGGCTCATTTTATAAGATCTGCTTTTTCATACACAAGTGCTTGGTTGCATTGTATCACATGTCAATCACTTGAGTTGATAAATATTGGTAGAAATCGAGGAGTAAAATGCAAACCGCAATGCTTGCAGATCGGTGTGAAATTGGGTGGTATAATATTTTAATTCTTAAAAAATTGCGCGAGAAACTTCTAAACAGTCAGTTTGAAGTTTGATAATTTTCGATTATTTTGTGTGACAATTCCATAAAAAGAAATTTTTTAAATATCTGACCGGTTCTTTAAAACACTGAAACCATTCTGGACCCGCCCCTGGGTGATGAAACAAAGATAACATTTGTCATAACTGAAAAATTAGAGCACACAAGACTTGATGTACACCAGAAACTTTTGGAGTTGTTGGCTTATCATAATGCCAGTAATTTGTGTATTGCTGCTCACTTAAGAGAATACTTTCAAAAGACAGATACTTTACGTAATTAACATAAACAGTTAATGATTAGTTTTATTAAGCCTCATAAACCAGTATGTCGAAATACTATTGTTTGATAAAATATTTCATGACCTCTGCAGGGTTAGATACTGACAAGTAAAAAAGTCATAGCACCAGAGCTGCGTCAACTTCTCATCTTGCATCAATGCATTTTGACATATTATGAGTTCAGCTGGATGGTATAAAGAGAAAACATTTCAAAATTTCTAGAATTGTAACAATTCCAGCTCATTTACTTTGGTAGGGCAATAATGGATTCTTTAAACGGAGCTGATTATTAAAAATTGTTATAGTCATGATTTTCTTGTGATTAGAAAAACTAACATAGCAATTATTATGCTTATTTTACAATCAAAATCGTTTGTGCATGCGCGGTGCTCTTTCTCGTACAACTCTTCCACTCCAGGCTGATGACTCATATAATTACAATTTACCTTCTACTTCCCTTTCAGGTAAGTCTCGTTTAATTATTAATTTAAGTTAGGAGAAGAACCTATTTTACAACCTGGAAACTAAAGCTTTGATAACAAAATAAAAGCAAGCAATAAACCCAAATAAGATTCTCAGTGGCCCAGAAGCTTTTGGAATCGTTCACCTTGGCCCTGAATACCTATACATGCAGAACCGGAACAAAACAATAACCATAAGAACTCCAAAAAAAATGATTGAAAAAAATATTTAAGCAGGGTATCCCCTGACTCATAAAGTTAATAAAATGAAAAGGCTTAAGGTTACTGTACCCTTTCAGGTAAAAGAAAATGGATGTTTTGCTTTTATTATTTGTTGCTTGTACAGACATATTATAATTTTACAATTAACATTGTTTTTCATGAAATTTTAAGCTTTCTAATAAAAAATAGCATATTTTTGAAAATTGGCAGAAAAAATACTTACTCAGATCAAATCCGACCCACTTGACCACATAATTAATGCGCACACTTTTGTGGTTTAAATGCTAATTATTTTCCTAAATTATATTGTGAGTTTACAGTATTTAACTAAATGTTCGATTTAATAAAAATTTCATTTTTATTATTATTATATCCAAAGCTTATCGAATTTTATCCATTTGCTAATTTTGATCTTTCCATTTTGAAAACCAATTTGAAAAGGTTTTTGTGGACCCAACATAACTTGAGGGTTTGTTTTAACAACACTTCAACGATGACAAATATTATCTTCAATAGCTTGTCTTTTGTCTTTTTTGTTTGCACAAAGATTGTTAATCTGTTTTCGCGCCAATTCTTTACCATTCTGCTAAAAGCTCGATTTCTCAGAGCTGGATTTAGGGACACCAGCTAGCATTCCAAAAGCTCCTTGTACCTACGGGCCAATCAATTTCATTGAAATTTCACACACGGGGTCATAAAATATTGTTCTTCTAAAATCGTGTCAGTGTTTTCCTCGCAATCCAACAGTCTGATTTTTAAAAGGTTTTGAAATAGAAAAAGTCTTATAAAACCATTAACAATAATTTGGATGTTAGTTATTCCGAGACTACACAACATATCAAAATTCACTGACAAGCTTTGGTTGTTCATGATGTTGAGCACTTTACTGATACATTGTTTTACCTGAATAGTAAAAGGGGAGGTACAAGGAGCATTTGTAGCGCGGGTGGTAAATTTTTCGTTAAGTCCTCACTGACCATTTGCGTTTATACATAAAAACATTTTCACATTTTTCATGGATTCTCCATTAAATTCCGCATAGAATGATGTATACATATACATGATTTATTTAAAAGTTGACAGCAGAGAATGAAGTTTTGAAAATCACCTCTAGAAGGGGTACTTAAGGCAATGACAGTATCTTCATATATATGATTGGGTGGCAAATGTTTTGGAATATATTTCCACACGGAATCAAATTTACAAATAATTACGAAGTATTAAATTTTGCTGCTGTGTCCATCAGGCAAAGAAGTTACTTGAAATAGTTGGTGAGGGTTTTTGCTTTTTTTTATTCATTCAACTTTTCCAATTTGCTATTTTTTATGTCCAAATTGCGTTTCTTCGTGATTTGACGTTTTCCATCTAAGTCCAAGATTAATGACTCAATAACACACATTCATTCAAAACCAAAATTACCCTTTTCATGGGGTATGTAAGTTTTTGAATATTTTGAAATGGGATTAAATATTATTAAACTTTGTGAATGGAGTAGCAAAGTTCCCCACTTTTATCCAAAATTCTTCCAACCCTGTACCCGGTATTAAAAATGGAAACTCCCTTACTTGGAAATTTACGGGGAAAACAATGCGAATGGCAAAGTAAGCACGGATACACACGAAGACTGATAGGCAAACAGCAAATTTACAATCCTGACTAGCAAAGGTTAAAACAGTCACAGTTAAGCAAAAAAAATGCTGACCAGCAAGGTTCCCGCGATAGAGATTAAAGTGGCTTGGCAAAGTTTAATATAACGCTTGAATGCATCACTTGACCAGCGTCCAAGAGCTTGGATTAGGTAATCAGGAATGACAAAAGAAGCAGCAGTAGTCGCAGCTCCTATTCGAAAGATGTGCAAAGTGAAAGTTTTTGTCCACCCACATTTGTTCAAATTCTTTTGCAGTTGTGTTTTAAGCACGGCTTTAGTTAGTGGAAAACCATAAAAATTGCATTGGTGGTGGACCACGTTTCCACATAGATTTTAAAATTGCCTTCAAGGGACATGAAAGCGTTTGCGAGCGAGGATAGGAAGCCAACTAATGATAACAGTTGACGTTTTGTAACGTGGTACCTTGAAACCCATTTCGTTACATCAGAACGAGCTTTTATTGATTTATTCTCTGGGATTCACAGCTCTATTTTTGCAGAATCAAAAACAAACCCAAGAAAAGACGACTGTACTAGGACTTTCAGTTTTTTCTTCTGGAAAAGGTACGCTCAAATTCGTTGCGAATGGAAGAGCAACGCGGCAAGGAGTTTTTACAATTGACTGAGTTAGGTTCTGTAGCCTGGAAAAATCATCCAAATAATGTTTTTCTGCATTTCTGCATTTTTCCTGCTGAAATTCGATCTTCAAAATTCGATTGCAGAACATCTCCAAATATATAAAATATTTGAGCTGGCGAGCGCACTCCAGAAGGCAAAGCCAAGTCACGAAAATAGTTCCCTTTCCAAACCATACCAAGTGAATATCTATCGCTGAATCTTTAAGATAGAATTTTGCCATAAAAGCTTATCCAATAGAGAATTGTTTACATCAGGTGTTTTATATGCAGAAAAGCTGATTTTGAGAGACCCCCTTCGAAACCTATATCGAAACGATAAGTTAAGCAACTTAGGACACAAGCATCATCCTCGTGAGCTGAATAGGCAGTAAGTTCACGCCAAACAGAAATGACAAAACAAAAATGAAACAAGAACAGGTAAGGGAAAACAAATGTTGTTAGCGATAATCAGTATTGGGATTTAGAAGTAAAGCGAAAGCAGCCAATCCGGAGACTGTTTAGCAACTAAGGCTGCAGCTAACCCACTCTCCAACCCAATCAATGAAGGAAATGATAGGTTTTAACTCCGATTGTAAGAGCCGGCCTGTTTGAGCTGAAATTAGTCGAGCAACTGGTAAATTAGCCAAATTACATAGGCACAAAAATGTGAAGCCAATTAAGCGGTTTTCGTCTACCATGTTCATGATGTAACCGGGAACAGTTGGCAAATCTCCAATCACAGAAAAAGCCAGAGCGTGTTTTTGGTTGAGCAGTTGGACCTGACAGCCAAGTGCTTTTTGTGTCAAGAAGAATGGTGAGCACCAACTGTTTGTTCACAGAGGAGTGCGTTACGTGCTTTGTGGATCCATCGTCGATAGAAGTTCTGAAATTCAAGGTGAAAAGAAGAGACCCCCTTCGAAACCTATATCGATCTCATTTTCAAATGCGAGTTTAAAAACGCATCACCAGTTTTACTGCAGTTACTGCAATAGCAGAGAAACGAGGCTTGGGGTCTTGTTAGGATCTGAAATTGGCTTGGATTATTGAAATAAATTCAGCTTCAAAAAGTACAGGCACGGGCAGTAAAACAATTGCCAAAAACACCCAGATATATAATTGAAATTTAAGTTCTTACTCAATTCTCATTTAAGTTTATTGTATTTGGTGGTTAAAAGGGGAAACCTAACTCTTTTGGGCCATGTAAAGTTCATTTATAACTTGTTCTAATGTTGAATTGCATTTGCAAAAGTTACACTTATTGCTTTGAAATTATTTCACTATTAATGATTTTGAATTTTGCCAAGAAAGTAAATAGTGTTAATCTTGTTGTATTCTTTTAGTTGTGAGCTTCAGATGCCAAACAGTGTCTTAACAAAGCTTGTGAATGTCATCTTCTGCTGGTCACACGAAAGAGTCAAACTGTGATAGTGATAGAGAATTCGAGACGGAATATGAAATTTTAAGTGATTTTTCTGGTGTGATCTTATAATGTTATGTAAAGTGATCTTATAATAAAATTGCATGAGTTGAGCACTGAAGAATCTTCTGTTGACAGTGACATTGACAGATAATTTAAAATCTTTCCAATTTTTTTTAGAATGCAGACGAAGTTTGTTTGAAATTAAACGAATTAATTCAGTAAGGAAGAATTCCAAAGGAAAAAATATTCTACAGATACCTTGATTCAGTCACAGTGCAATGATAGATGCAAACCATTCGTACGAAATAAGAGGTAATGCAGTTTTTCAACACTATTGAATATCTAGGAGGAGAAAAAACATTTAATTATGTACGTGGTCCTATATGGTTTGGATGTGATTGAGGATGAGTAAAGAACCCTGTCGATGCTGAACCTAATTTTGGTGGACCGCAAAGATTTCTTCTGCAGAAGATGTCATCTGGGTATACTGCAGAGGGCGGTGTGCTGAAGCCATGGCTGATTTACCTTCTACAGCTTGCAATTGATCCTGAAACAGGCGTCCAGCCTTTCATAGAAGCAAATAATGTAAAGGTGATTGGAATTGCCATGAAGAATGATGGTACCGCTCTCAATCCATCCATACAGTTTGATGAAATTCAAAACATTAATGTGGGCCTCCAAGAAGAATATGAAATTAATATAAAGTGCTTGAAGCAAATTTAGCGTATACTTCTACTGTGGACTACTATGTTTCTTTGATAGTGAGTGTCTCGTACAAGCAAAAAGCAGGTAAAAGTTGCGAAGAAAGGAAACATCAATTTCTAGATGAAATAAGCGTCATACATAAAGTATCCAAGACCCGCAACAAAAGATATAAAATTAGCTGTTCCACAAAGATCCGTTCTGGAACCCCTTTTACTTAATATCTCTATCAACGATCAGTTCATGCTGCAAAATGAAGAAAATGAGCACAAATCCAAAGATTGATAAACTTCTTGAAAAATTAAAACAACAATATCTGGAAATATATAATAAGGAAAAAATGCAACTCAAACAATGGGCCAACAATGAATCAAATGTAATTCATGGCTTTTTTGTCAATAAATTATCTTCAAAACATTTCCCACACTTGAGGAACTTGAGTTATGTTTCAAAAAAATCTTCAAAAGAGATTTGTGTGTCTCATTATGCATGCAGTGCAATAATGTTCTTGGCAAGGCAAATCTATTTTGGGATAAAATTGATAATATTTCCCTAAATTTATATGGCAAGAAAAGCACACATGCTATAAATAATGATTTTTTGGGTGAAAAAACAAAGATAATGCTAAACCAATCTTGTTCGTTAAAATAATTGGTAGAGTTAAGAACACAATTCCGACGAAAGCTGTTCCGCACCCTGCCTAGATGAAGAGGATTTAATGTTAGAGGGCTCAAAATTCAATTCAACGTTGAGGGATTCCTGTGATGAGAAATGAGAAATCGCTCATTAAACTGACAGACATTTCAAACTGTATTGCTGTTTTTATTTTTATTTGCGTAAAAATATTTTACCCAACAATTTTTGTACAGTATTTTTACCCAACCTTTCTAGTGTGGAAATTGTTTTGCACAACTAATTTATCTTCGGACCCACCCCTGGCTAAATAATGGACAGTCCCTTATGACAATATATTTAGATTTTTTGTAGTTTTAAGATTGTATAGATAAAAATTGACAGAAATACAGAGAAATCCAGGTAGAATATCTTCACTGTTGTTTTCTGATCTTTCCGTGAGCACCTTTGTTTCGAATGCAACTGCTGATTGGGAAGAAAATGCGTATACAAGGACGGGATTGTATATGTTGATGTTGAAAATCACTGTTTAACAAGTAAGACGATGTTAAGCTCAGCTGTTAAATTCAATGGAACAGAAAGAGAAGATATAATACAAATGGTTTTGCTGAAAATTCTTCTTTTGCACAGCCAATTGGGATTTGCGTGGAGCAGGACACAGATCTGAATATCAAAGATGCCAAGCAGGAACATTGCAAATTGCGACTACAACAGCTAGAATTTCTTGAAGCGCCTTTGCCTTTTGTATTGAGCATTTTCTGTTCATATGAAACATCAAGTTGCTCCAAATCTGCAGATTACAGAAGCAATCGAGAATGTCAATACCTTGAATAGATATATCAAAAAATTTGGAGAATAGGATAAATCAGGAAGGGAAAAGTCTGACAATGTTAATGGCCCAGAAGGAGCTGTATCTAAAAACACTGCTCTCTCAGTTAAAATGATTGAAAAAGAGTTAAAGTGCCAGAGGTTGAATTTAAGGAAAGTAAACTTTGCTTTGACACGAAACCACAAAAAGATCACGTTTTTCTAAATTTTTTCCTAAATTTTTCAATGATAGATGATCATTTTAGTTTAATTGTTGTCTAGAGATATAACCAGCCGACCAACTCATGAAAAGTAGATGGGAAGATGTTTTAGTGACAACAAATAACGTCTGTAAAATATTTAAAAAAGATATTTAAAAAACATTTTTGAGGGAGGGATAATCCATTGAACTACAGTCAGAGGCGGATCCAGGGAAAATATTGACTGGTGTCAAAGCCCCCAGAATTTTATTGGAGGCAACGCCCTATCAAACGCTGGACACGCTCTTTTCAAAAATTTACAAATGTCCTAAATTACTGTCAAATAAACAGCAGCGCCCCAAAATACAGTTTTATTATACCGTAATGGTTAGTTTTAGTACAACAAAAAGACCACTTACAGAGTTTCCCAGGTTAAAATATTTTTTTCATTTCATTTGTTTCATTTAAATTCTTTAAGGAGGGTAACCCTTCAGCAAATGCTGATTTTCAAGGGGCCCTTCATTTACAATATTACAATTTAAAAAATGTA
>JAYJMH010072056.1:0-11021 GCA_036873815.1 Phacellophora camtschatica | reverse complement strand
CCAAATTGTTCACTTAGTCTTTTTGGCGCCTATCATCTGAACCGCCAAAAATTCTCATCACATGATAAAAAATCTTTATATTGTTTATTTTTCTATATATACAAACAACACCTTTTATTTCATTAGCTTGAAAATGATGTTAAGATGACATCGAAACGTCACTCATTATTATCGTTAATATTTATAATTAAAAGTCATCTATTACTGGACTTTGATTTTGTGAAACTGTGCATTTACTTAGAAATCTTTGTTTTTCCAACAATTCATATTTATTTACATAATGTGTTTTAATTTTAATTGCACTTGAGAACTGCATTTTGTTATTCTCTGTCCTTTTGTTTAACCTGGGGTATGTAATTTTTGTGCTTCCATAATAAATAATTAGTTTTTACAAACTTTGCATGAAAGCAAAACCAAAAACGTTGTTGCTGCTTTACTTAATTTTAAGAATTTTTGATTAATAGAATATTTCGCGATTGGAAAAAAGAAGAAGGCGAAAAAATGTGAGGATGTTTCCAGCAAAGAAAATGACGTCCCCACAGGCAGGTTCCTGGTAGGTGTTTGTGAGATGTAAGGATGCAGTTCCCTTTGTGCGAGAAGAGCAGAGCTGTAAAATTACTGCCTGTGAAGTAAATGGCTTGACTCATCATTCTTTTCATAAGAAACATTCAAATATTCCCGCACGTGTTTTATTGTAGATTGAGATGTAGGTAGTAAGCCAAGGCCTATCATCAATCAATCTATCATATCAGCTAGATCCAAAATAAATAAATTAACTTTTCTCCAGATCTTATTTTTTTCTTTAATTTAAATGCAGTTTTTTCCTCAGTCACAGAACTGTTGCAATGGTAAATTTAAATAAAAAACAGATTTTAGCCACAATATATTTGTTGATAGATAAATATATCTAAGATGAACAGACCAAATATCTTCAAACTAAGATCAATACAGAAAAAAAACACTTGCAAGACCAACTAGGAAACCCACCTCAGATCCTTGAAGAGGAAATTCTACCTGTCATCACAGAGGAATTAAACATCAAAAAGGAGTGTTTTCATTGGAGGAACTGGAGAAAGCAATAAAATGTATAAAAAATGGTAAAGCCTGTTGATTAGATGAAATACCAACTGAAGTATGGAAGCTAGATGAATTTCACCATATCCTTCTAGAACTGTGTAATGGTATCTATAAACAAGATCCCATAGATCAATGGACAAAAGGTTGTCTACTTCCTTTTCCTGAAAAGGGTGACCTCGGAATGACGAAAAACTACCGTGGAATCACACTCACCGCCATCGCAGCAAAAGTATATAACCTGATGCTTTTACACAGAATAAGACCTGAAATAGATCCAGTGTTGAGGAAAAATCAAAACGGCTTCCGCACAAATAGGTCGACAACAGGGCAAATACTCACTATCAGGCGAATCCTAGAATGAATAAATGCCAAAAACTTGCGAGCAACACTCCTTTTAGGCGACTTATCCAAGGGATTCGATTCAATCCATCGTTGGAAGATGAAAGAGATACTACCAGCATACGGAATACCAAAAGAAACAGTAGATACCATCATGATACTGTATCAGAACACACGCTCAATGGTACGCTCGCCCTTTTTTTCGAAATCACTGCTGGAGTACTCCAAGGTGACACACTTGCACCTTTCATCTTCATCATATGCCTAGATTACGTACTAAGAAAAGCCCTAGACAAGAACCTACATCTTGGTTTCACACTCACCAGGCAAAGTAGCAGACGTCACCCAGCTAAAAAAATCATAGATGCTGATTATGCTGATGATCTGGTAGTACTATCCTACTACCTAAAAGATTCAACATCTCTTCTACGCAGATGACAATGACTATTGAAATGACTGCATGAGAAATAGGACTTTTCGTCAATGCAGACAAGACAGAATTTATATGCCTAAACCAAGATGCATCCGAAAGCATGAAAAGCTTAAACGGTGAAAAAGTGAAGCAAGCCAACGATTTCAAATACCTGGGTAGTTACATTGCCTCCACAAGTCATGATATCGACATCCGACTTGGAAAAGACCGAACGAGAGGTAGACCAAGAATGACCTACATCAATCAACTGGTAAATGATACAAGATGCTTGCTACCAGGTGCAATGAACGATAGAGATGGCTGGAGGAACCGTGTCATGGAATGCCGAGCAAGCTCGACCTGGTAAGGTAAGGATTCCTTCACAAATGATTCAGCACACAGATAGTAAATATCAGGCTGTAAACCGAACATGTTGTGATCGTAAGATAAAAATGACTATGAATATACTTAATCATTTATAAATCAGAGTGATATCCCTGCCATTGTAAGTGATATGTTTTTTGCAAACAAGTTATAACATATTAAGCGTGTACGGAAGCAGATCGGCCGCAACAGTATTAAATATTCTTGACATATACCAAAAACAAAACCTTCTAAATTTCAACATAGACAAAAGTGAATGCTTGACAATGAAATTTAATAGGCTCAAAAAAAGTGAACAATTGAATGAGCTGACTTTAAACAACTCCACAACAAGGGAGGTAGAAAGCTACAAATAACTTGGAGAGACAAAAAATAATAAAGGAACATTAGATAATAACATATTAAAGAAGAAGAAAGCTGCAAAGGCAATCATAAATGAAATAAAATTTCTCGTTAACCAGTCAGCTTTCAGAAAACAGAAAATGAACGTAAGTATAAAATTTATCGAGTGTAATTAATCCCCAAAATACTGTATGGGTGTGAAACATAGACAAATATATCACAAAAACAACTAAAAATACTTGAGAAAATACAAAAAGATACAAAAAGAAACTAACTCAATTCCAAATTCAACACCATACCTAGGTATAACATATGAATGTGGCTTCATGCCTATATCATATAGAATAAAATTAAAAAGATTCATGTACCTAAGAACATTAATCTAACCTAAGAAAGAAAATCGATTAACAAAACAAGACGATTTAAAAACACTTAACATACATCTTTCTGAAAACTAAATAGGTAAATTAACAATCAAAGAAGGGAAAGATATGATAACAAATAAAATAATATCGTTGATAGAAAGAGATGTTAAAGAGTGCAAAAAAACGAAACTGAGACTAATAAAAAGTAACTGTTTTGGAAAAAAGAATACATTAATCATAAAAAGGACCAAAAGAGAAGTACGAAAACGCTCAATGCAGAAGGTGTGGAGATCAAAAAGAAAGTATTGAACATATCTGGCAGTGTAAAAATGTCAAAAGTAGAACTCCAGAAATAGAAAATCTATTTAAAAATGACGCAGAAAATCTACTTAAAATTCGGAAAATTATTGAAGCGTTTTCTTTTTTTAAAAAACAAAAGAAAAAACCATACCTGTTTTACTGCTTCAACGTTAGGTCGAAGAATACTGTAACTGCTCCGAAATGGAGAATTTAGGTACATTATTATTACTATTAACAAGAAGTGACTATAAGAGACTCATTTTTTGTAGCTGCCTTTTCAGTAGATAAGAGTAGGCACTGCTCCTATCCATGGTCAGTTTTAATAATTTACTGGGACTCCTTCACTGGATCCTTTCATGACAAGGATAATGTTATTACTGGTACTTTTTAACGTTGGCTAGTTTATAAATAGCATCACAGAAAATAAATTCCAAGTAATTAGAAATAGAAAAAATAATTAAGAAGACAAATCTGAGAGGTCTAGCAATCCTTATGCATTTATGAATTTCAATCCTTATTTTTCAAGTATATTGTAGCTGCTCTGAAATGGAGATTAGGTTATATGTTATTATTAGCAGCAATCCTCAAGAACCGACTTTCATCATTTAAATAAATCTTATCAAAGCCGGGCAGGTTTTTATATCAGCTGATATCGGGAACAATTTACCAGAGGAACGGGTCTGTTGAATTGCAGGAGGAACAAATTGCAGTTTATTATATCAGGAGAAAAAAATTGCCAGAGCCATGTGCTTATGAACTGTAAGTTTTCCGATCTGTTGCATTCTAAAGTTATCATATACTCATTCGACAACAAAATTCAAACCCAATTTTTGGCAGAAAGATAACAGCACTTTGGCCATTCCATTTAGACACTCCAACACAGAATAATTAAAAAATTAAATAATTAAAAAAATATTAACCTTTTGCTCCGTGTTTAAAAGATAAATCGATTACATATGAAAAAACTCACCACAGAAATGGCAAATCCTCCAACCGCTGTAACAGCATAAGCAATGAAAGGACTTTTGAATGCAAACGATATAATGTACACAAATGGAATAACAGCAAGGCCATGAAGAAACTAAAAATGATTTTGAGTATATTTTGTACTAACATTTTGTAACTTCACTAATACTTGAGAAACTAATATTTTGAGAAACTAATACTTATTATTTTGTAACAAGAAAACCATTATTAAAGTCCCGCTCTGATTCCAAATCATATATGTATCGTTTTCATGAGCACGTAGCTGATTTACTAAATGATAATGACCTTTATAAAAGCTCATATTATTCTGAGTAAAGAAACCTATCGAACAGAGAGATTCTCCCCCCCCCCCCACCCACATCTCTTCAGCAGGAGGGAAGCTAGGGCCAACAACAAAAGTCCGGACATCATGTAGTCAATTTTAGAAATTGAAAAATTCATTTTTTAAAACTTTTGCAAAACATCGAGTAAGCCTAGTTCTATATAGCCACATCTGAAGTCTTCAATGCTTTAGGTGCTGCGGGCAATTTTTCTCCAGAAAAAAGTCTTCTCTGGTAGCTGGTACTGCCGAAATGAAGTATGAACTGCCGTAAGTTTGCAGCATGAGTTCAACGTTTCCCGACAATTACAGCAGTTTCTCCCCGGGACAACCGACAACAAGATTTTAAATGGAAGTGCTTTGATTGCGATCTTTGACTGTGTGGTAGCGATACAGGGAGCATGTCAGATGGCTGTCGCAGGCAAAGCTATACGGGAACTTTGGTAAAATGAACTCATTGAAAATGAAACAAATAAACTTACAATGACAAAAGACAATGCTCCCCAGTCAGCCCAAGTAAAGCCGGTCAGCTGAAACGCTGCAAAAAGGATCATGAAGCACACTGCAGGGAAAAGATAATTGATGAAGTCCCATGAAAAAGAAGCCAGCCAGTAAGTGGCGCCATTTACGCCACTGACAAATTGAACATGTTTCGCCTAAAAATAAATAAATCAAGTCAAAGAACGGTTCAAAAAAATGATGGAAAAGTGTAGAAAACATGATGACATATGAAGAATTACATCTCAAAGGGCAACAGAAAGCATTAATAAAAACTTTCAGAAAATTTACGTAAACAATAAACAAAACTTATAAACAATAAAAGTAATGTTTATACTGGAAAGAAATAAAGTTCCCTGCGTAGGCACTGAAGACATATACTTCTATATTTTATAAATCATATGAAACTGAAAGTATACATACAGAACACAACAACAAAATCGGCAACAATAAAAAATTAAAAAGAGCTAAAATACCTTTGAAGTTTTCTCGCTGATGATAAATACGATGAAACTTGCAGCGACAAATGCAGCAGACATGGTGCCGAAAATAGCCATTATTGTGTTAAATGGATCACCGTTGTTTGACGAATCCTGATAAAAGATAAAGTAAAATTAGCACTTTGATGTTAATTCATCTCAAGCATTTGAACATCAACGAGACATAGTGGTATAAGATTGCCAAAATTTGTGATAAGTTCGTAGAGTATTGCCCGTTCCTCCTGAACTGATATTAAGGACCTTCAGCAACAACGATGACGGTAACCTCAACAAGAACCTCATATTCTTTTGTTTTTGATGGTTAATTTCAAAATGATAAACTGAAAGCGTGCAAACGTAAATCCCCAAGGAGATCTTGAAGTTGTCTTTACAGCGCTACAACTGTATACATATTTTCAGTCCTCAACGTAATTTGTTTTCAATGTGATAGTAGTTCCCACTACCAAAGGTATTGCCACTTCTTGAATTCAGAAATAGATTAACCTTGTTGATATGGGAAAACTTAAAAAAAAAATGGCTATCCAAATAAATGGGAAAAGGGGTTTATTATGGCGATTTAACATGAATTTCAGTTTCCGCGGACGCTGCCGTCATATTTATCCAACATTTAGTTTTATCGTGGACAAAAAAGATGCACAGTTTCCGAACCTGATATTTTTATTTACGTTTTAGTGGCAAGTTCGATTTAAGCCAATAAAAATCTAAAATGTGATTGGGGTGACACCGTTTTGTCGCAACGTGCCAGTTTTTCGATACAATATTATAAGTTTCGAATAAGAATATTATTTTTGTAACATTTAACTATAAATATTAACGATAATAATGAGCGACGTTTCGATGTCATCTTAACATCATTTTCAAGCTAAATGAAATAAAAGACGTTGTTTTTTATATATAGAAAAATAAACAATTTTAGAAAGATTTTTTATCACATGATGAGAATTTTTGGCGGTTCAGATGATACTTACTGTACTTAAACTAAATAAAATATTAAACCTTACCATGGCAAGTTGCTTCTAGTTTGGACCATGTTCCGCTTTCTTGGCAGCTGATTTTTGATAAGCCAATTAATTTGAAACCGTTGTTGCAATTGTACTCTACTGAATTCGGATAAGAGTAATCAATGTTGGAATCAACAATATCACCATTGCTGATGGATGGAGGATTTCCACAAGGTTTTCCTGTGCATGAAATGAGAAAATGTGTACGTTTCATACATTTTTGCCTACACACGCATAAAAAAAATGAAGATCTTGAGATACGTTTCTTAAATCTGAGTGCGTTTTACTAAGAAAATCAAAAAATTCATCTACCAAACATTTTGAATGTTACAAATGTGGTATTTTTCTATTTTTATATCTAAAAATTGCAATTGATTTAATTAATTAACGGTGATGATTATGAATAAGAAGCCACAATCGCATTTGAGTAAAAACACTTTGAGTGCCGGGAGAAGTTTCATCTTTTATCATTGCATTTAATTTATCATCAAATTTTCGTATGACATAATTTAATTTTTATTAGCTTTTTATCATTTCAAGTAACCCAGAGGAGCAGTACCACTAGACTTGGATAGGGGGGCGTGTCCCAAATTTTTTGGTTTGTGATTTCAATTTCGATAATATATTTTTGGGCCTGAAAATCTTTCCTAATAAAAAGTTATTTTGGCTCTAAAAATTTAAAAATCTCATATTCTTGGGTAAAAAATTAAGAAATAGCATAAAAATGTTATAAAAAGATGTTACATGAAGACAAATTTCATCATAACGTGTTCCATACTGTTAAATTTTTGGGTCAGCTCGAGATTTCCTTGGATGCTCCCCCCTGTCCAAGTGAGATCGAATCCCCCTTTAATACAAATAATAATTCATTTGTTTAACGTTAATGTGGGCAATATCATGAAATACTAATCCAAATAACTTGCATGTTTTAAAATTTTAAAATTTGCTTTTTTAAATATTTGCTTTGATACATGATGTACCCAAAATAAACGATACCTTTAATACCTAATGAAAACACTGTGATACCTAAAGTAATGACACTGTGATACCTAAAACACTTGTCGGACATTGAGATATGAAGCGAACTAAAGTTAAGAACAAAAACATCGACGAATATTGAAAAATATTATATTTGTATCTTTTTAATTATTCAGTCATAAATAACAACACATACCAAGACATGTTGGAACAGCAGAACTCCATTTTCGCGATTCATTGCATATCAATTCTCTTTGACCTTTAAGTTTAAAGCCAGCATTGCAGTAAAAAGTAACTTTGCTTTCATATACAAAGTTTTTTCCATTTCGGACACCATTTGGAATATCTCCAGGGTCGTCACATTTTACAACTAAAACAACGAATTATTGACAATATAATGCCCAAAAACTAATGTAAAATAATGATATAAACACATCCCTCTACCCTCTTGTCAAACACATTTTGACATTTTGTTATATTTAAAGACAGGCTGCTAACATTGAAATGAAATGTTACCAAATGAAAGTGAAATGAAAATAAAAATAAAAACAAAAGTCGGAAGCACGCATTTGGCGATAAGATTCGCTTTGAGATTATGATTCAGATGCACTTTGGTGAAGAGATTGATTTTGAGATTCAAGATTCACACTCACAATTCAGATTCACTTTTATGATAGGATAGGGATTCACTTTTGAGATTCATGATTCAGATTCATTTTAATGATGAGATTGATTTTGAGATTCATGATTGATAATTCAGACTCACAATTCAGATTCACTTTTGTGATATGATAGGGATTTACTTTTGAGATTCATGATTCAGATTCACTTTAATGATGAGATTAATTTTTTCTGATTCATGATTCAGATTCAGGATTCAGATTCACTTTCGTGATAAGATTCACTTTTGAGATTCATGATTCAGATTAGCCTTGGTGATGAGATTTAAGAATTAATCCTTACGTACATTCAATTCAATGTCAAGACTCAGACTTCAGAATCAACACTCAGACTTTATCTTAACGTATCAAATGAAAATAAAAACAAAAGTTGCAAGCAACAATCACAATTTCGCCTGCTCATCACAGTTACAGCCATAATTGTTGTCCAGTTCAGTCCTTTCCGTTCTTTGCCAGTCGTGCCATTGGTTCCAGGGCCCAAAAAATCAATATCAAAATATTCCCAGCTACTTGTCTTATTTGCTTAGGTGTCTTAGTTAGGCCACATATTACTTTCCCGTCATAGCAATGATAGTTTATGATCACAAAGCATAAAAGTTAACTTTGTAAGAGTCATTAGTGATCAATTTGCAAATTATTTTTTATCGGTATAAGTGTTCACAATTTTCAAAATAATACTATGAGATTACCTTCACAAGTAGGTAAAGGAGCTGACCACTGTGCCGATTTGTGCAAACAAACAGAGCTTGAAGAGCCCTTAATTTCAAAACCTTTCTTGCAATTAAATGACACCACACTCTTTTCTGCAAAAGTATCGCCGACTCTGTCGCCATTAGTAGGAATTCCTGGATCACCACAATCAGCTGAGGGTATAAAGTTAAATTTTAAAGCCAAAATTTACTCGAAATACGATTTAAACAAAGTCTAAATCAAAAAATCTCAATCAATTTTCACTACTCGATTAGTCGAAATACGACGCTCCTTTAAAGAGGCAAGTCGATGATAATTGGAGAAGTTCTGCGGAAGAAAGCGTTTAAATACTACAAAACAAGCAACCATATTATTACTGAACAACCACAACTCGGAATTTTTCTCAACAAGGACACCAAGCAGAGTAGGCTTCAACCTGGGAAAATTGAAATCAATCAACCACAACAAGCAAAAAATTGATACTTGCGAATCTAAAAAAGATTGGGGTTGAAGGAATTGCTATGCTGGAAAAGCAACGCGTAAGAGCGATAAAATAGCACCCTGTCATATAATAGCGTCATAAGACTTTGTCTTGGCTCCTATGGACCCTTTTTATGTTTGAGCATAATCCTAAAAGTTTCTTATAGGCGTAAAAAGTGTTGTTCCTCTAATAGGTACAACAAAAGCATTGCTGGTTACTATTATTACTAAAGGGAAAATATACTCTATCTATGAAAAGGAATATGTTACCTGTGCAGTATGGTATACCACTCCATGTTCCATCTGACTGACATCTGATGTCCGTTGGTCCGGTTTTCGCATATGATGCATCACATTCGTATTGCACCTTTGATGGGTAGGTAAATGACAAGGAAAGCAGTTTTCCACCAATTAAATCTCCAATATTTCCACATTTCTTTGCTGAACAAATATAATGTATAATAGGATTAGAACGAAAATGAAGCTAAAGGAGTTCACGAAAAGCGAGTTTGAAAATATCATCATTCTTTCAAGTCTCTAACATAAAAATGTGTTTCTTCGAGAGACGACAGTAAAAAAAACTTCTGTATTGTTATATTAATCTACAATCTTTTTTAACACTTACACTTCTTATTCTAGCACGATAGTTTAACAATCCAATGAAGTAAATGTTAGAGGATTGAAAAAAACACACACAATTTAGTAAGGATGTGAAATATGGTCAGAGACGTAGGAACCGGGGGGGCACTAGGGGCACGTGCCCCTTCACGTTTTTGCAAACATGGAAAAAGTGCCCTCAAAATCGAAAAATGTGCCCTTTTTCACGTGAAAAATACCCTTTTTTAACTCCGACAAAATTGAAATGTGCCCTTCAATAATCACAAATCTTTTTAAAGAGTCCCTTTTAGTCCCAAAAAAATAAATTAAAGGAGCCTTTTCTCGAAGATTGATAAAAACTTGTTACAAGAAAGTGCCTTTTCAATGTTGAAAGAATTAATAAATGTGCCCTTATTTAATTTCAAAAAGTTAAAAGAAGAGCCCCTGAAAAAAATGCCGTTAAAAACTGTAGTCTGTGGTCAATGCGAATTTCGACTTTCTAATTTCTCGAAATAAGATGAAAAATTGTAGGGGAAGTAAAAATTCACGTTTCACGTTATTTTTCCATCCGCCTTAGACATATGTACGCCATGATGAAACTTACTTTCTGTTTATTCGATTTTTAAATGCTGACACTCCAGACAGTTGTTAAAATACTGCTTGAGATCGTTGATTTTCAAAAACTTCATGACATATTAAAATGCCAAAAATGTCGTCTCCAGCCTTTTCCGAGACTCTAAGGGCATGGTTAAACAAAGATTTTCTGGGAATTTTCCCAGACCCTCGTTAGTAATTTTCCGCCCAGTTCTTAGGGCCGGTGACACCGCGGATTGGAGTAGCAGGCAGTATTACATCAATATTATATCGAGAAAGAAACCTAACGAGGGCGGATGGAAATTCGAATGTTTGAGATAACGGGCAGTAGAGATAGCAAATGTAAATTTTATATATAATTCTAGAGGTTTTCACCAATCTTTATCTGAAGGGAATGTTTGAGGCAAAACTGGTCAATATAAAGCAGCAATTTATAGGATTAGCTAGCTTGCATTTAGCGTGAGCTATTAGTTAGCTT
>JAYJMH010072045.1:0-11023 GCA_036873815.1 Phacellophora camtschatica | reverse complement strand
GGCAGAAAAATCGGATTCAACATAACAACAACAACAACAACAACAAAAATTTAATGCAAATTTATTTAAGGCCGAAATAAATTAGGCCGCGATGGAGGGGGGAGGGGGGGTCCAGACAATCGCGGCCGAATGCCGCGATGAAAGACGAAACCTAAATGTCGATGGCCCCCAACGTGCAATCAAAAAGTCGAGTAAAGGCTCATTGGAATCAATGAATGCAATGAAACGAAACGAAACGAACAAACGAAACGAAAAGACCCCCGTTTTTAGAAATTTTGAAAAGTTCTGATTTGGCCTACATACCTGCACATTTTAGAATATAAACTCAATTTTATAAAACAGACACCAAAACAAAGTATACCATCTTAATACTCTTCCCAACAATAATGTGTTTCCCCATATTTTTAGATCGACGGTGTAGCCCCAGTCTCTTTCTATGGAAATTTGAAAATTCTTGACCAACTAACGACAAGCTAACGATCGATATCTTAGTCGACGACATTTGGCGAGGAGAACCGATTTTATGGTGCATAAACCTAACTGTGCACATTTTTTGTCGTTGAAGTGAGTTCGTTTGAACTGTGTCGTGTATCCCATGAGAGCTTTCAGTGTTGATCAGTTTCGGTTATCCGAAATCTCACTGTCTCGAAAAAGATTGCATTCCCCTTAAGAGTTTGAGTTAACAAAGGGTCCATCTGTACTGTGTTTTAAGCGATTCCTCGTGGAGAACTGTTCTGTATATCACTCGAGAGCTGTTTCTGAGTAGAAGAGTGAAGGAAATTGCGGAAATGCAAACAACGAGCTTGATTAATTTAAGAAAGAGCTGTGATCTATTCTCGCAAAAAAAGCAAGCCAACGGCAATTATTAAACATAGTTGGAGTAAATAATGATAATGATATAATAACAATGATCATGATAACATACCTTCAAATCAAAACTGTAGTTTTCTTCATTGACAGATTTCTGTATTCAGTTCACATGGACAAAAAAAAATCAACTACCACTCTCGAAACCAACCAGTAAACTTGTTTGACAATTTGCGTGTCATACACCAGTGGCACATGGGTAGAACCTGGATGCACGCAGGCAAGTTTACGCAAGTTTGTGTGACCTTATACAAGGCAAGCCTCTTCCCTGAGGCAATCAAAACTATAGTGATTACATCATTTCAAATTTCTGCTTTGTTTATTTGTGAAACAATTCTGCGCAGTGGGTGGTTTGGAATGATCGATCGGCAAAGGAATACACGATGGTGTGTATTCAAATGATTATTCAATGTATTCTACTCATGTATTCAAATGATTCAAATGTGCAGAATCAGCTAACGCGCAATGACATGCTATGCTATTGCGTTGACAACGTCTTGCCTGAATAAGCAGAAGAAAAGCTCATCAAAAATAAATTTAATTGAAAATCATTGTCAAAAGTCTGACCACACATCCATTGCCATAATCAATGTTGGAACATGCTCGATTTATCAGAAGAACAATAGGAAAACAATATAAAATACAAATTTTTAAAGAATCCCTGTTGTTTTTATTGAATTTATTTCTTTTTGGATCTGACTTTTGACAGTAAAATCAAACCGGAAAAAAAACCATAATTGGCTATTATATTATAATTAAACGATAATTGGCTATAATCGTTTATTATAATTGGCGTTAGTTAGCTCTCTTGATGCGTTTTATTTTATTTGTATTAGGTTGTGACGTTGAACTTGACTTTGAAAACTGAGAAAAAGAAACGAAGAGAAAGGGATTTGAGTTTCATTTCATTTTATTCTCAGTTTCAGTTCTCCCTTTGTTCTTTTCTCGGCAAGTATAGCTATCCTCAGATATATGACAAATTATTATTTCTTAAAATTCACATTTCAAAAAACTTTTCTCATGTGTATTGTGGACACGATTGGTATCAGCCTAAATGAATGGCCTACGTTTCAAAATGTTGCCGCGTTTTAAAATTATGGCCTGAGAACTATTGTCCATGCCCAGGAAGACGACGCAGTAGGCCATAATTTAAAAGCGAAAGTGTCCACAATTTCAATATAAACGAAATGTACAATTGTTATTTGTCATATTTCTGGGGATATATTTGTCGAACTGGATTCGCAAAAAGCGAAGTGGTTTATTCGCAAAAATAAATCACAAAATAGATTGAATTTAAAGGTTAACAAAATTTCCAAATTTTCCAGGGGCATGAGTAATTTTTTTAATTACGAATTCTCATAAAGTTTTCGGAAAACATTAAACAGAAAAACAATTAAACAATTAAACAGAAAAAAGTTTCCGTTGTTTTTTTAGGCTGCTAAAAGTGACCAGTTTTTTAACAGTAAGTTAACGAGTCTCGATGTAGCGGTTATCAGATCTGGCATAGCGAATCGAGACTCGGGCAACAAGTCTAGTATAGTTGCTACATAGACTCTCATAAGGGGAATGAAAATCAGTCAGAGATGGTGAGTTTTCAAAATAACCCAAGTTCTTTCAACACTGACTGAGGCGAGAAATGTACCAAACTAAATCTAAATCAAATTCACTTGGGATATACAAAACAAACAGTTCAAGTAAATGAGTTCTTAACCAAGCGAGAGTTCGAAGGAGTTCGAAGCTCCTGTCAGGAAGGTTTAACTGTATGTCACGTGACTCCAATATTTTTTATAATTGTAATTGCTTTTGGTTTCCAAGTAACAAGTCAACTATCAAGAAAACATTTCAACAATTCCTGTCCCGCGTCTATACTTTTTTTTTATAGGAAACTCTTTGTAAGAAACTCACTGGTGAAGCCGATGAGAATTTAAGAAACTTTTACTAGTGAATGAAAAATCGTTAAGAAACTTTTGATTTTTTTAGCAAAGGTTACACAATGCCTACTGATATTAGTGGAGTGGAGTAGACATACATGTTAGATGATTAATTCAGTGAAGATTGCATATAAATTTTTATCCTGCACAACATATACCCAGTTTTTATAAATGTTTTTGTTGAAAAAAAAAGAATTTATAGTAAAAATATATTTTTTCATAATTAAGAAACGTTTATGAAACTTTTACTGGTGAAATTTGGTCAAAAATGGGCAAAAATTAAGAGAAACTTTCACTATTAGAGAATTAACCAGGTTTTGAAAAGAAAATTGTTTCCGTTCCATTTTTTTTTAGAAAATGCTTCACCAGTGTACTGTAGTTTCTTTGTTTTTACTAAATTGAGCATCAAACTGTCGTTTGAGTGAGTTTCTTGTTAACAATTTTCTTTATGCTTGGAGAAGCAAAGGAAGAAAATTCACCTTGACAACCAGGAACTCGTTCTGATAATTATAGATATTGGTGACATTTTACGAATGTGAGTGATAAATTTTCGTTGCAGGAAAAGAAAGTGGTAAAGGGTTTTCCGTGAGATCACGTGATCGGGTCTAGTTCTTATCTGTGAAAAGTAAAAACGCCTGGCAAAAGTAGCCTAGTCCGCGAAACGTGAAAAAGGAATATTTTTAAACTCAACTTTGATGATGAATAGTTAGCTCAGTTTTTTCAGGAGGTGCAGCACTCACCCACGAGGCCGGTCGTGAGTGTGTTTCATCTTGGATATGTTCTTATTACTGGACTAATTTTTGATTTTCAAAGGTTGTTCTTATATTAAAACGGGTACCATGCTTTTGGGGCCTCCTTGCAGATTGACCAGAGTGACGTCGGCAAATCAGAGAACGCAGTAAAACAAGGACTCATGTAACGCAGTGAAACAAGGACTCGTGTAACAAGTACAGTTCCAAGTTTTCCATATTTTTTGTGTAAACACGTTTTTATACGAACAACCCTTAAGAAACGCGAGATATGGATCAAATTTTTTTGCCAACTCAGAAATTACTTACGTTAAAGTACAAGTTACGTATGCAGGCGTTGTGCACCTATCTTTGTTTTCCCCATCCATTTTTTCGGCCCAGTTGACAATCTTTTACAAAGTTTGCCTTTGAAGCCACGCGTATTCGTCATCTAACGTCCCTAAACATTTAGTTAAATACAGAGCCGTAGAATACGTATTGTATTCTGTATACTTTTTCACAAAATATGTTAGATGCGTGCAAATGAGGCTACAAGCTAACAACTCAAAATAAGGCTCTTCTAACAGTCAAAAGACCGTTTATGGGGAAGAAATATGCGTCAATTGTCCGTGAGACACCCGTGGGTCAACCCTACTGCAAAGCCCAGAGCCAAGGTTCTAATTCAAAGAAATGTCTCATTCATTTATTACTTAAATAATGAACATAAGTGTGGAAGCAACTCACATTTTCTCAAGGCAGGTGTAATAAACAACACAGGAAAAAAGCATGAATACGTTAAACTGAATGGACCAGTTTTACAAATACAATATTTTTAACCATGATTTTATTTGTGTATTAAATAATTTACATGCATTACTAATTTTATGGCTATTAATCATTTCTGAATATATTTTGCAAGCGGAAGCGTGGGAAAATATTGACATACCTAGGGTATATAGCAAAAAGTCAAGTTTGCTGGTATTTACAGCGAGTTCCACATTGCGCAATGGCTCAGTATGTAAACCAGAACATTAAGGTTTATAAAGGTTTATAATTAGCTTAATATTTTTTCCAGGACAACTAAATTGATTCCAGGCCTCTTAAAGCTGGAAACAGTTATTGTTATTTGTAAATTTGAAAATATTATAATCTTCCAATCTAAAATATCAGCAGTTTAAGTCACAGATTTGCCATTTCCCAGTCTTTTCTCAGTCACGGTTGTTGTCAAATTCCGGCACACGAATGTTTTTATTTAAATTTATTCGAGTGCCAATTTAGTAGTTCTTCCTAAAAATGTTTATATAGAAAAAAAAACTGAAAATACATCTGCAAAACTCCATGTGATACTTTAGGAAAATACTCAAAATTTAAATATTAAATATTTACAAATTGAATATTATATTTATATAGTTTATATAGCCTTGATTTTGAAAAATGTAGGTCTACATAACAGCAGGGCTCTCTTCTCGTTAGTTTACTTACTTCGAGAGCACCTCCTCAAGAATTATACTATTTCTAATTGCGTTTTAATTGATTTAATTAGCTTTGTTGTGTTAATATTGTAACATAGAATTTCTTTCTGTTGTTTTATTTATTAAAATTAGGGAGGATGCAAAAGAAAGCGATACCTGAGCGCATCTCATTTGCAATGGTGCTCCTACAGGCGATAAAGTACTATTTGTTCTTAAATGCTCAGAGCCCAAACTAATTAAAAAACAGGAACCACTCTGAAATATGGGGGATAAATTTGATATTGTTATTAACCCCCTTGAGAGGGGTACTTTAACAGAAATGAATAGCAATATGGAAATTACAAATCCCGATACAGTCAAAACCCAACCCTAACACTGATCCTCGTCATGAATACCAATGACCTACTTCTGATGGGTGGGAATTTGCTTTCACCATCCCGGTGAGACCCTATAGACCGGCATTTTGTCAACCATTTTGTAAGCTTTTGTTTATGGTGTTATTGTAGTTTATCATCGTTTTGTTTTTTGTATCATGTGATCGTAAAAGAGACTATTTAAGCCCTAAGCCCAATACTATTTTTAATCATTATTTTAACCCAGTATTGCACTTCTTCAGTACTACCCAAATCCTAAGTTGCTGATAAAAAAATCGAGTGTTTCACTGACCATAACCCTGGAACCAAAAAGGATATAAACAAACGGGAAAAAGCATTTTGCTGAACATATTTTTATCATAGACAAACTTTTACAATCAAAAATATACTGAAAGTTGTAAGTCCTAACTTGGAGGTTTCTTATTAGGGTTAATTAGTTTCGATACTAATTAACTAACACAATTATAATTTGTAAAAAGATCCCATGGGGAACACTCCATCCTATTAGCCTTGTATTACTACCATACCTCGTTTGGAGGTAATGCATTTGCATCAATAATAATAATTACGTTCCAAATTAATTATAATTTTTTGGAACCAACCCACAAGCAGAATTTCTTTCGAAAAGAATAAAGTAGCAAAACATTTCCCAACGAGCATAGTACCTCATGTTTAGCATGTTCGCTCAGCAGCGTCACCAAGAGGGTGCAGGGAAGGTGCTGCACCCCAACATTTAAATTGTTGGAAAAATATACTAGTTGATACTAAAATATCCAAGACTGAAAGCTCACCACACCTAAGCAGCCTAAAAACTACGCCCTTTTTGTCGGCACATTCAGGTCTGGCACCCCGAACAAATTTCTAAGCTCCGCCCCTGAACAAGTGTTCACACACACAAAATTCGAAGGTAAAAATACCCATTTCTTTTGAGAACTTCGCAAAAAAATTCGTTGCCAGTGCAGACACCGCCATCCCCAACCAAATGGCACGGCAAATGTTACCTCATGTGAATTCTCCGGTGAAAAAAGCTTCAAAATTCTGTCCCTGATATACTTCAAGACTTCCCCCGCAAAAAGCTGTATTCCCTGCCAAAAAGCTGGGGAGAATTGGCCATCCTCGGCCAAGAAAAGAAGGAAAAATGTCCCAAGGTCACTTAGACTTCCCTGGTCGCTTTCGGCAGCCACTTGACGGTCAAGATACAGCAAATGCCATGAGATAAAAAAAATGCAGTATACGTTGTTTCCAATATTTTCATTCAAAATATAAATTGTTGATTAAATATTCGTTCAATGATGCAAAAATAACAATTTGACTACAAAAAATGTATGTATGAAAAGCTAAACTCTGCACAAAACGAGAACAACAATTCTTATACGTTTTTTTGTTAAGGAACCCTATCAGGAGTCTGAGGCTGGAGTTCCTTATTTTTGTTTTGTAAATGATGTTCAAAGTTCATTACCGGTTCGTTGTTAGACAAATAAGAATCGTCCACGTTTATATCACTCCACAGCCCTGTTTACGACTCAAAACATTACGGTAAATAAAATCTGGTAAGTTTCAATCCCATGTACGAAATAAAGAAGCTGAAAATCTAGAAGCTAAGCTTTGACTATAAATATAATTGAAAATGAAATTCATGGTGTATAGGTAGTTGCGTAAAAATGAAAAAATCTCAAGTAAAAGTATTTTGTGTTTTTCATATTCCTAAACTAAACTTTTTCAAAAGTTCTTTAGTTTTTTGGAAATCTCAGCCTCGAATTCCTAATAAAGGAGTTTCTTATTAAATACGTGTATCACAAAACCAGAAAATAGAAAAATTATCCGTTTATATTCTTTAACAATATTTACATCAGGTAATAAGACAGATGTGAAAATTTGGGGTTATCTGTTGGATCTTAGTGCCAAAATCACTTTTGAACGTATTTCTCCATACCATAACTTTTGCTTTGGCAGAAACCCATGCAAACCCAAAACATGTTCTCATGTTTAAAAATCACAAAAATTTTTATTTCGCTACCAATCTTTTTATTTTGACCATGGATGGTGCCAGAGGAAGGCAGGGCTGCAGTCTTCTGTGGGGGAATGCTAGGCCCTCCGTTGGGGGGAAAAAAGCCTCTGTCGGGGAATTTTTCAAAAATAACTATTAAACATTCCTGTAAAAAGTCTAGCACCCATGTTAGCAAGTTAGCCCCCACCTTGGGGGGAAATCCTGGCGACACCCCTGATTTTGACGAAATTTTGTCGAGGAAAGGTCAAATTAGCTGTCACAACAATGAAATTTAGAGCTCTTACGAGCGACCTGGTTTTGATGCATCTTATCATGCGGTTTTGAATAACCATCAAATATATTTTTTGTTCATTTTCCTCATCTGATGTTCTTAGAAATGGAAAATAATAATATGCTCATATAAATTGCAATGAACCTGATTTAAGGCTGGAATTTTTGCCAACATATTTGAAAAGAACATTGTATAAGTGTACAATTTGTTGAAAACTATAGCTCAAAAAGTAGGGTAACAGCAAAATTTGGCCTACACCATTGGCGTAGCATAAGCCATTTATGAATTTTTCGCTCTTCAAAAGTCTTTTCAGCTCATTTACTCTCCAGTACATTTTACTCAATGCTAAAAAGACTTTTAAGAACAAATAATAACCAACAACAACACATGCCCATACAGTTATGTGCAATTATTTGCTACGTTTTTGTTGTTGCAATTGTTAGCTACGCCAATGGTGTAGGCCACGTTCTGTTTTTTCCCAAAAACTAAATATTTTGAGCTGTAATTGCGTCATCGCTTTTTAATGTGACTAAAATATCAATGATTCATAAACTTAATTGGACCTTCTCATGGTTCCTGAAAAAGAAATTATTTTAAAGATTGGTAGCAAATTCAAATTTTGGTGATTTTTCAAACATTTTTTTCAAACATGTGAACTTCTTTGTGTTCACCCAGCAGTCTGTATAAATGCGTATTTCAACATGTGCACCAGGCAGGTGGCGAACTAAAAGTAAGTAATGGTTTGAAGTCTTATTCTGTTGAAGAAAACAAAAGTACCCTTTTTTATCATGTTCAAAATATGTCAAAATTTGAAATGATCCAGCAACCGTTGATATCAAAAAGGAATGTTTAAATTGTTTTGAAAGATTGAAAAAGTCAATAAAATGTTTAAATTGTTTTTTTTTCAACCCTATCCCTCAACATGTTACATATATATACCACCACACCCCTGGGTTTACCTAGCATATATAATTAACAGATGATTTGCACCACTATTGTCTTTTAGAGATTATTAGTATATATACTAACTATGATTAGTATTAAACAAACCCCGATTGATTCAACAAATATACACATAACAAAAATTTCAACACCTGATTTACAAAACTAATTTACAAAATAATTTCTGTAACAAAACTACTATACTAATACAAAAGCTACTTACTTGTAGAAACAACATGCTGTTGAATGATTTACAATTATTCAATTTTGAAGGATCACCGTTGAAACAAATTCTTGAAAATGTTCAAATATACCTTGGAAAAATTACTTGGAAAAATATTTTCTTCCTTGAAAAATTGATGAAAAAAATGGTGAATTACTTGGAAAAATATTTTCTTCCTTGAAAAATTGATGAAAAAAATGGTGAAAATTGAACCTGAATAAACTTATTTGCCTAAGTGTGTTCCGAATGTGGGTGCTTATTCATATGAAGGTAAATAATAGTATAAACTATGCAAGAAACAATTCAATAGATCAAAAAGCTTTTGTAAAGTTCAGTAAAAAGAAAAGTTCATTTAATCTTACGTGCTTTCAGATACAGTCTGTTTTCAGCACACTTGTTTCTCATCTCTTTGATGTTGAAGTATGTGTTTAGATTGATATAATTGCATTGCTGGGTACTGAGTTCTCATACTTCAGTTACTTGTCCAGATTCCATAGAATGGTTAGTATCAGTTTCATAATGATGTTCAGATGTATCGGGGTAAAACCCAACTGGGGATTCATGTTCTGAACAAGATGCAAAGTCTTTCGACTCTTCTTTCTTTGAGAATGCAGATGCATATGCCTGGTTGTCGTGCTCCTGTAAACTTACACTCAATTGTTCCGTAACTTCCGCACCTCGGTGATTTTCATTGCAATTGGTTTTTTGGGGCACATCCTTTCTCTTTGTTGGAAGCTTTCTCTTCAAAGTATTTTGAAATACATTTACTTCATGCTTCATGCGTCTTTGCAAAGTTGAGATATCAACATCCTGATTCTTAACAGTCCTCAAGCAGCAACGCCAGATAAAGAAGAAGATGATTATCAAAAGTAACAATTCTACCACAATAATCAGAACGACAATTGACTCTGGAACACCCTTGCATGGCACTGGATCATTTCTAGCAGCAGCCGTTGCGTTCACAGGTTCAGAGCATTCACATTGCTCTTGATTTAGTACTTTACGGTTTCTTGCACAGCGGTTCATGTATCTTTTTTTGCAAGAACATGAACATGAAACTGCACTCCATTCCTTCCTTTTATCTGAGCACTTCTGTGCAAAAGTTGGACAACCACAATCACATTTATTTTTCAACCATACCTGAGGATTTGGACATCTAGGAAATGGTTTGCTTTTATGTTTGCAATTGCAACTGCAAGAGCTCGAGTCCCATGTTTGAAACTTATTGCATGAATCTTTAGAAGTAACACAGACACCCTTGCAAGAAAGGTGATGTTGCAAATACACAGTTTGGTCGACATAACTGCCTGTTCTTGTAACTATATAGGAAACATTGACAACTTTGTCTGCAACACATTTTTTAAAGTTAGGTTTATATAATCCAACTTGGCCAACACAGTGAGGTAACTTCACAATGAATGGTAAATAACGATGCTGCTTGGGATCTGACTCTACTATTGCATTTGCATTTACGCCACAAAAAATTTGTCTTGTGTGAAGATTCTGAGCTGCTCTTATGTTAAAGGGTGCTATAGCAAATATAAGAACAAAGATGATAACAATTTCTTGTTGGCTTTCCATTTGGTTAGTGGAATTAAATATATAATATCTGCTTGCTGACTGCTTTCCTTTTTTTAAAGCTGAAAGAAAAATTAACTATAATGAAGCTCGATTTGATTTGGCAAAACAAATGACACTATTAAAAAACATCAAATCCTTTAAATTAATTTGCAATGACATGGAAGTGTAAAACAAACACGTTTAGCTGGGCTACCTATTTTTCGAATGATTAAATTTCAAATGTCATTTTCGTTAAAAGATCAATACCCAGAACATCAATTTTGGAAAAGGTGCCAAAGTGTATCGAAGTTATTCAAGGCAGTATTAAAATGATCCTTGGATGATTTGACTTTTACAGGACGAAGCCATTTCAGAAAATTCTGAAAAATTAGTTCCAACAGGATTGATATTCCTGGATCTGAGTTGGGTTTGTTTTCAATGCATTTGTATCAGCCATCATGTGATTAATATCTGGAGTGGAGAAATTTCTTTTGTATAAGCATGCACATTTTCCACAACTGGGTTTCCACATAGTCCATGAGCCGAGAGCTGAAAATAGGGGTTGTCACCACCACTTGGGGGGAATAACATTAGTTGTGATTTTCATGAAGGGTACGACCCTAGTAGTCGGAAATGGTATGATAGAC
>JAYJMH010072034.1:0-11025 GCA_036873815.1 Phacellophora camtschatica | reverse complement strand
AATTTTAATACTTTTTATAATTATTTTTTAACATTTTAACATTGTAATTAGGTTTTTAATAGTGTAATTAGTTTTTAGTTCAATTTAGTAGTTTTGTAATTAACTTTTTTATTAGAGGGCCCCTTGAAAATCAGCTTTGCTGAAGGGCTACCCTTCGAATGAAATATGAAATATGAAAGCAAAAACCCTTTTCTCGCTCTTGAGCTCCTCGCCCTCTCTCCGAAACTGAAATATAATTTGTAATCCTTTATCTCTTAGCAAAAAAAGAGCATTCATTATCTGCAAATAAGGATTGCACTCTCTTACTTGTCTCCTTTACCAAAGTATACTTTTCCAAATTCTCTTCAGGCAAAGCAAAAACTCCTTTCTTGTTCTTGAGCTCCTTAGCCTCTCTAATAGGATGCTCCAAAACTGAGATATATTTTTATGTACACTTAATAGAGTCAGATTGAACATTTTTTGCCTATTAGCAGTTTACAGTAACTTTCCCCATATTTGTTCAGTCAGTTTATTGAGATTGACTACTTTTTATTTCACCGGTGGAAGATGTATCTTTTGAAATACATTTTGAGTTTGATGATATAGTTCTCGAACACGATTACACCAGCAAAAGGTTTCTTCACTTTCACCACAGTCTGCTCAAACCTATCTGTCATCTTCCAATGTAAAACGTCATACCATGTTTAGGCATACCATGGGTCTTCACGGTGAAGCACTAAGGCTTTTATTAAGAGCTGATCTAATAAAACACAAAGTATCATTTAAAAGAACGGCAGAAATAGTCACCTATAAAAAGATTTGATGATATACTTCGTATGATTGCAGCCCCATTCACTATAATGGGTAGAACATATGATATTTCTGAAAAGGATTTTCAAAGTTTTCAACAAATGCATTTAGTACTGAGTCTCCTGTCAATATTTGCTAAATTTTAAAAAGATTATGCTAGCACTCTACGAAATTATTTATCACAAACACTGATTTTGTAATATTATCTCTCTTTCATTTGCATTTTTATAATCAAGGTCACAAATTGTCTGTATGTTATCAGGCTGTCTACTGGATGTGTTTATATTCAAGTTTTTGCATTATACTTGGTTTTTTGGAACACCCGGTATATAAGAAAGGAGACAACATTGAGGCTTCAAACCACCATCTAGTTTCGCTAACATCAGTGGTATGCAAGATACTAGAGCATATCATCTTTCACCAAATCATGAGCCACTTGGAGGAACATAGCATTTTAACAGTGTTCTTGTGAAATACAGTTAATATTAACTATAGAGAATATTCATAAAAACTTAGACAAAAGCCACCAAACGGATACAATTATATTAGATTCCTTGAAAGCATTTGATACAGTTCCATATCTGAAGCTGCTATCGAAACTAGAAAATAACTCTATGTTAAAAGAAGGGAAATAAAAGACATACAGTAACTACATGGCTGATTAATAGGACTAGTCAGATTGTCGTTATTGACGGCGAGAGATCTGGCAAAGCTGACATTCGATCAGGTGTACCTCAGGGAACAGTCTTAGGTCGATTACTGTTCCTATTGTATATAAACGGTATTTGAAAAGGATTAACATAAAGAACACGTCTTTTTGCAGATGACAGCTGATAAATGGCAGATGGTATTCAACCCTAGCAAATGCTGTGTTCTCAGTATCCATCATAAAAATGCGCCCTATCCTTGAATACTTTTATTTGGTTTGGGATCCTTCATTAAACAATCAGATCCATTTCATAGGGTAAATGCAAAGAAGAGCTGCATGTTTCGCATCCAATTTCAAGGATCATAAAACACCCCGTATGACTTCTCATTTCAAGAGACAGACTAAACTTTCAAACTCTCCAGGAGAGAATACAGCATGAAAAAATCATCCCACACACGACAAAGTAGTTTCAAAAGTTAAACATTTGTTTTCATGCAGTGCAACTCTGAATCGTATAAAAACAGTTTCTTCTCAAGAATTAAATATGACTGGTTAAAACTGTAAAATAATGAGACTTTGGAAGTGTGGATGTTGTATTTGTTTAACTATACATATTTTTAAGGCTCTTTTTATGAGGCTTTCTGGTGTAAATTAGGTTTTTGGGGCCGTTGACCTCTTTGTGCTGACACTGCAGTGGTGCAAAGCATTATTATAGATAGATAGATAGAATATCTGCTACTTTTACATTGTGACCTTACAAATGACCTTTTTAGCACCCACACAATTAGACTATTGGTGCTAGATGCACACGGAAATGTTTCAGCTTCACGTCCAGGGTGGATTCCATGTAAAGCTTACACAGGAGACTGAACAATAGAACAATGAAAGGATTCTTGCTTTTCCATGCTGAATATCTCTGGTTTATGTTGCAATAATTCCACCCTGCACCTCTATTTTCAATGGTTTGTTAATTGACAAGTTTTCAATTAGTATTTGACGTAATGTCAGAATTCGTTATTTAATTAGTTGGAGAAAATACTTTAATTTAAAAATTCAGAGAAAACAAACAAAATTTATGAATGACTAATGTTACAGGATTGAAATATAGTACATAATATTCATGTGCCGTCTAGAGATAGAGCCCACGTCACATATATCCTGTTTATTTTTGTTTTTATCATATATTGTTTTTATTTGCAGTTGCCTTGGAGGACGATACCTTCTTATTGGATGGTTAAAAATAATTTTTGCACAATCAAACAGGCCAATAATGATGATAAAACAGAAAATATTTTATTTGAAACAGAAAGCTATTTGAACTATTTGCAGTCTACCAGGAAGGAATTGGTATGATTCAATTCATTTGCTTTCTGTATTTTCGAATAGACCGATTTAGTTCAGATTTATATCATATGACTAATATCCAGATAAATCTTGTGTTGTAAAAACAACTACGTTTTGCTTTTGCATTTTATTTCAAAATAAAGACCTCCCTGACATCTGAGGTTCATCATTTGTTGAAAACAAACAGGCTTTATGTAATTTCGAATAGACCGATCTAGTTCAGGTTTATATCATATGACTAATATCCAGATAAATCTTGTGTTGTAAAAACAACTACGTTTTGCTGTTGCATTTTGTTTCAAAATAAAGACCTCCCTGACATCTGAGATTCATCATTTGTTGAAAACAAACAGGCTTTATGTAATTTCGAATCAGTAGTCTTTACTTTCTGTTTTTACTTTGCGTCTTTATCAATGAAACTAATGATGAATTAGAACTTTCACAACAAAATTTCTAAATGATATAAAGCAGTCACATTTCCATCCTCTATGTATCATTCTGAATATGTTGCCGTAATGCTATAGGTAAGATTAATTAGTTCAACATGTCATTTATTGCGTTGAATAAGATTAACTTTTTTATTTCTACTTTATTTAATTAAAATACAAGGTATTTGAAATCTTAATGCAATTTTTTTATGATATCAGCCACAACGCGTTAAATATATGATCTACGTCCTTACTTTGTCATCCCTAGAAGCAAAAAAGACAGCAAAATCTCCACCATCTGGAGATTTAGTGAAATTGGTCTGTTGCAGGCACGAGTTAGCAAAAGTGCAAGTTTTTTTACCAGCTCAATATATGTACACAAGTTTGCCTTTGAAGCAAAGATTTTGTAAAGATGTTAAGGGCACGAGAATAAAAAGTTGCATGTTGTTCACATGAAAACAAGCGCCAGTACATACCTTTCTTTAATTTTCAAATAGGAATTGGAGAAAATCTACGGAGGTGATGGAGAAAGGTCAATTGAAGAAGCTGCAGCCAGTGTTGGATTGAAGCTTCCTGGGAGATATGAAGATGAAGGAGGTTGATTAATGTCAAAATGAAAAACCAGAATATTCTTAGTTGTTAGAACACAAACGTAAAGAATTTAACACCCACTGAAAACGACAGGTTAGTAACTTAATGTAACTGAAAGCAGGAGAGCTGCTCAGCATTGAACGCAGTGCTATTAAAACCATGTACATCAGTTTTGTTGCTTGTATTATCTTTGGTACCAACTTCATTTTTGACGGTGGAAAGATTGAATGACTTGGTGACGTAAAACCACGAGATTGTAAATTCGGAATTACATTGTAAAATTAATTCACAACATTATATATCATGCAACTTACTGGTTTGTCTAAAACGAGGGATTTTGTCTGGCTTATATCTTCACTATTGATATCTCAGTCAACCTCTACGTTTGTTTATAACACAACCATGATTGCATTGTTTTACAAATCTGCTTATTTTTTCTTCAGAAAGCAATAATTTTAAATGAATCAATTATATAAAAAATAACAATTATATATTTCGATTGCAAAAGTAAACAAAGATGTTCACAAGCATTTTTGGCTTGATGAGTTTTTGGAAAAGTTCCCATCTTAGAGTTATTTGTTTACTGGTATCCTCAACAAGTCAACAAAGATTACTTCAACAAAGGCAAATTTTTTAACAATAGTGAAATCGGCATGCCAACTTCAAAGCGATTATCTATCAGAGACGAAGCAAAGTCTCTCAACTGGAAAATCAAAACAAGCAACCTGTGGTCAACCCTACGTTTGGATTTTCAGGTCGAGGGAATTCGCTTTGTATTCAATTGATAATCGCTTTGAAATTGGTTTTTCGATTTCACTATTGTTACAAAATTTGCCTCTGTTCGTTACTTTTTGTAAACTTTGGTATCTTCTTTGAATGATTGCAAAAGTTTGAACAAAAAAGCAGTAAAGGTTTAGGTGATAGGACACCATGTAAGTTCAGTGAGTGTCAATTTAATTGTACCTGTGATTGGCTAATATGGGAACAAACAGAGCTTCACAGCAACAGGGAACTTTGCTGTGCGCATGCAGAAGCATTTTGTACGGACAAATCGACACTAAACAGTATCTCATATATAACCCGTGTAGAAATTAAGCATTGAATCTCTTCTTATTTTATATTACCACTATAAGTCATTTCATTCACAAATACAAAATAACCGACGAATACTAAATACAGATTGTGCCAAAATGAAACAAAAGGTGTCCCTTGAGGAGTGACATAATTTAATTTGAATTTAACGTTTCATATCACAATCTATTGCATAATAATAATCACAAAAATTAATATCATAATATTTTCTAGCATATGAAATGTATTGCATTCTTACAGTAGGTAACTCCAATTAAGAAACCTGATTCATGATTTTTTTTAACATAATGCTATAAATGTGAAGATACTTTTCAAACTAAGCCATTTGAACGCATGCACATTTTATAGGGAAACTCGTTTCAACCAATAACTATTAAAGGACAAAGTCTAAGTTATAAGAGTTTCCAAATCAGATTCATATTTTTGGTGCAAAATTCTAAAATAAATTTAATAATTGTTAAGGGTTAAATTGTTCATTAAAAAAATGAACTTATTGGTCGCTGTTTCCAGTTATCTACTGCATAATGCCTATCAACTTTTCTTTACAGAGGTTGTGTTGGCGTTTCTTTTAGTTAACACACAGCCTCAATGAAGGAGAATGACATATTATAATCTAATCTGGTCTAATCAATGTAACGAGATATACAATCAAAACAATATGAAATTATCAACTAATGAAAAATCATGCAGATCTATATTTACACCGGGCGTATAAAAAAACGAAGTACGTTTGCTGGTCGACATGTTTAAGAAAAGCCATCCGATGTTAATATCGTTAAGATTTCTGCGAAGAGGAAAGGCTAAATTAGATAACAAAATTCTTGGGGTAAAATCGGTTACTACATACTTTTTGTAAGCGACCACTTTAATAATGTAATTAGTAAACCTCGTGTTCAACATACATACATTGTAATTAATATTTCAAAAATTACAGTTGGTCGACGAGAAAAATGTGCTGGGGTGAAACATCCTGCGCATTATACATCAACTTTGTTTTGATGAATAGTCATATTCAACTAATTTACTTTCAAAATCAAAAACACAATAATGGAAGAAATTGCTCGAGGCTATCCGGAGATGCTTAAAGTTGAGCAATTTTTTCGAATTGTTTTGGTAAAAAATTTGAAAACAGACTTTGGAGATTTCACAAATTCTTTTTGCTACCATTTACTCTCACAAGAACATACCAATACCTCATTATTATTTTTCGATAAAACTCATTAATCTACGCCTTAAAAAAGCTGTAAATTATAGTTTTAAGAAAGGAAACTTAACCACAACCCTTGTTCGTCCCTTCAGGAAGGCCCAGCGTACACAATAAAAAAATAAAATAAAATTCGTCCAAGCATTCAGTAAGTGTTTAACAATAAATGAACCTTCGCAGCACCTCCTGATAAAAATAAAACCATTGTGATCAATTCTTTGGGCAAAGTTTTGTAAAAAGAATATTAGGATACAGCCAACAGGATGGCGACTACGAGATTCGTGATATCTTTGAAAGAATTTCACACCTTCGAGTTTAAACACCTTGACAATTGAACCTATAATGTATTGATTTAATTGAATAAGCTCAAAAGAAACGTCATACAGTATTGATATATTTTCCATAAAAAAAAAAAATGCCCAGTACTTTTAAAGAAAGGGCAATGTGATCTTACAAAAATATAATTAAACTAAAATATCAAATTTCATTCATTGGAATTAATTTTAATTAACTTTTAATATTTAACTAACCCTTCTACGCCCGGATTTATTTCCAGTCACGTAAATTATATCTTAAGTGTTTATTTAGCATGAGATAGCACTGGTGGGCATTTAAGAAATCGATTTCACACCGGGAAATACCATATTATCTAATGACAGACAATGTAAAACCTGATATTAAGGGGGGGGGGGCGAATACATGGCTGGTGCTAGATCATAATGGAGACAAGGACAAAAACCATCCAGGGGTTAGATATTCTTCACAATACTGCAATATTCCACTGGAGAAGAAGAATGAAACTTCTTGTGAATTCTCGTTGGAAAGCGTTGGGTTGAATGGGGAAGAAAAATGAAACCAAACTCTTGCTTGGAAAATTAAATGAACTATTGTGAAGAATATTTACCCATGACACCACCCAGATAGATGACATGTGTTCTTGAGACACAAATTTTCAAAGAAACTCTGAGAACGAAATGTACAAATGTTATTTGTCATATGTCCAGAGATGGTGTATGTACTTTTCTCTACGATAATCTATCTATCCAAACGTAGATAGAGTGTCTAACTGATTTCCTAGGATTTAATGGGTGTTTGTTTGTTTGTTTGTACTGCCCAATGCTAAATAAAACTTTTTTATTAGAAACGAGCCAGGGCATGAAGAGATTAACGAGTAGTCGTAACTACCGACAAACAAATAAAAATATCATTTTAAGAGAATATACCTACGCAAATCCCATTTGTAATAAAATATAACTAAATCAATCTGGAATTTCTACTTGAAACTGAGTTGAAATTTATTCATCACAAAGAACCCTTTCGTAGCTACACAAAACTCAGTGTAAAGGATCGAAGTTCATTGTATCGAATTGCAGTCCAGCAGAAAGACTGGTCTGAAATAAATAAATAGAAAGAGGAATGAATAAATTAGCATTTTTATATTGGTTCTATACTTACAGTGTGAGTCCTTCCTCGTTTCCCTGCGTTCGTTGACAGATTTGACGTCACTTCTGTCATAATAAAAGTGACATCAAATCTTGCAGGCCTCAAGGAAACAAGACCTACTGCAATTAAGCTTATATTGGGTTGAAAAATTATAATAAGATTTTACTTGGCATGGGCATCGGGTAATCTATTGAGTCTTATAATTGCCATACTTAGTCAAGTCCAGTCATAGTATACCAGTTGAATTACAAAGTCGCAGGGTCATAGGTATCAAAATTCTACTAATGGTGTCTATGAAGATTTTTTAAATAACGCACATGTACCCCTAAAAATTATATCATTTTCATACTCTTTGTCCAAACTGCCATTTCGTCTTGGGGCTATCTTTGGCGCCGTTAATTTAATTAAAGAGCTGAGACAAGTGTATCTTGGATGTAAACCAAAACCCCATGCCTCTTTGATATGAGAATGCACTTTCATTTTTCTATTGTTTTGGTCATTAAATTTTGATATGAGAATGCACTTTCATTTTTCTATTGTTTTGGTTAGAAATTCACAATATAAACTCAAACCTTTGTTGCAGACTGCTTTTATTAACGTGTGTCTGGAGAAGGTAAAGCGAAAGGTGCAAAGGAATCATGCATCAACTTACCTCTAATGATATCATGCTGTCGTCTCTTTGCATATTAATACCAGCCGGCCCGCTTGAAAAAATGTCTCCGGTAGAGAAATCATTTGCTGCGTGCTGGTTGTTCAACATACCTGATGAGATAAAATTGGTACAAAACATGAATTATAATCAAATCAAATATCAGTAATACAGACCGGGTTGGACCAAAAAATGTTCAGACGTATTTTAAAATTTTGTGTTTTTGCTAACGTAAAAAGAATCAACTTAATTTTTGAATCTGCTGTTTTGGTGACATGAATAAATGATGACGTAATTTCGACTTGAAAAACCTGAGTAGCTATGCTTTTTCAAAAACTTTGCAGTTTAAATCAAAATTATACTTTCAAGTGTTTAATAGAGCATATGATATTTCTGCATCACAATTATAACATTTGTAACCATATCACATGATAGAAACTAGCAACAACGCGATTTATCGATATCTCATTTTATTAACAAACTTATAGCATGCATCCAAACCATTCACTTTTAAACTAAAAAATTACACCGTTTTTAATGTGCTGGTGAAGTTTTTGACATTGCTACAATTAATTTAGCCCTTACTGTAATTGGCAAACCAAAAATAAGCCTGTTTGGTAACACACTCAAATTTTAATGATGTTGTTTATGTCTGAACCTTTTTTTGATCCACCTGGTAGAACTGAATCAGGGCGGTCAAGTCAAGTTATTTTGTTCTCACACTCAAAAACAACATTGTCTTTTTACATTAATTTTTGTTTAGGCCTGTTTTGGCATGAAAGTAAATCATACACATATGGTTATCCTTGAAAACTTGGCAGCCATCTCCAGTTTCCTTACCACAATGAAGTGCCCCCATGGTGATGGTTTTTCACAACATTACAAAATAAACTATACGAACCATTGTTTGGTTCCGTGGGTCTTGTTCTGAAAGATTTCACTTTCATTGCATTTGCCGCTTTGATGCTTTGTTTTGATGGCGGAGGAGGAAGAAATTGAGGTGTAAGCCCGTGTGTGAAGGAAGGCCCAAGAGCGATTTCTTGATTTGCTTGAGGTATCTAAAAATGAATTTGAAGAATTGGAACACTTCTACTGCACATTTCTACGGAACAGGTCTACGGCAATTTTTAAATTTTTTACGGCATACATTTACATCATCACGCACGGCACGCAGCTACATCATCACGGCATACATTTACATCATCATGGCATACATGTACATCTTCACGGCATACATTTACATCATCACGGCATACATTTACATCATCACGGCACATTAATACATTTTCGAGACGCACTTTTAAATTCTCAAAGTACACTTTTAAAAATCTCCCGGCACACTTAAAACTTTCCACTGCAAACTTTTAAACTTCGCATTTCTTTATTTTCCATCAATCCGCTTCCATTCCACCTACCAACCGTGACATCTTTTCGAGACCAGAGCGTTGTTTCGGACATTTTGAAAATTTACCGCCTTGACTGTTAGTCTCCATGTAAACCGTGAAAATGTTCAGCTGCGGTAAAATATTATGCTCTTTAGTCATTTGCACGCAAGTTCAACAAAATATAGTGTCATACCTCATGTTCATTTTGCATCGAGGGAGGAGAATCTTGAACACCAAAGAAATTGTCAAATGGATTAGCAGCGGGAGGCTCGTTAAAAAAATTATCTGATGGAGCTTTTTGTAACGGGCTTTGAAATGCACCCCGATCAAATGCATTGTCTTCTGTTGCAACTGCACTTAATCCTCTTTGCGTTGCCAGTTTTGAAATATATGAATCGAAAGGATCCAGGCTTTCTGCATCTGGTTCAGGCTGCTTTGGAGTGGCGCCGAAATCAACGAGTAATGACGGCTCCACTGGCTGAAAAATAAACATCAATGTATGGAAACGTGAATACGACAATGCGGCAAGTTAATTGTTTCGTTTCAGGTCAGTGGTCACTCTCCTTAGCAGTGTCTTAAATCAAATGATTCCATTTGTTATACAAAGTGAAGCATTATTCATGCTGTAACTATTAGATTTTTCCGGCCGGGTCACATTTAAATCAAATGAGTCTAGCATTACGACAATCGATAAAATTGACTGTCAGGGGAAGTTAAGACCTTGTGGAGGAGCGTGAGTAAGTGGTTCTTTCTAAACTAACTACACCAATTGTTTTGTGGTTATTGATTGAATTAAATTGCTGGACGCAAACAAGAGACTGATAATCATGCATAATCAAAAGTCAACAAACATTTCCATTGCTTTCCATTGCTTAGCTCAGCCTCGTTTCGAGAAAAAACATTTTGTTAACCAAACCAATCACATTACTAGCTTTTTTAAGTTGAATGGTGCAACAAAAAGTTGTCTCAGCATGCCAACTTTTGGATATGTATGATTGTTAGTCGCTTGTTGGTATCCAGCAACGCAAATCAATACTGGTGTAGCAATAGACGATTCCGCAAAAGATGGCGGCAAGGAAATTACTCCCATGATTCATTGCATTCGATTTGCAAATCATTGGCAGCTCAATAAACAAGGGCAGATTTTGTAACAATAGTGAAATGGACGCACCAATTTCGAAGCGATTAGCCATCGAAGACAAAGCGGATTCTCTCAAGCAGAAAATCAAAACAAACAAAGCCATATTTTGATTTGATGCTTGAGAGAATTGGCTTTGTTTTCAATGGCTAATCGCTTTGAAATTGGCATGTCGATTTCAATATTGTTACAAAATCTGCCCTTGTTAGTTCAGTAGGCCTTCAAGCATCGAATGCAATTAATTTTAGAAATAATTTCCTCCCGCAATCTTTTGCGGAATTGAATGAATGTATGTCATACATTTTTATGTGGT